>PYHW01010466.1:2351415-2386609 GCA_013186435.1 Turdus rufiventris | reverse complement strand
CCATTCTCCCTGAGTATGATTTTTCTTTAATAAAGTCTTGACAATTTAGAGAAGATCAGGTCAGATAGATGCATCTGCTTTAAAACAGGAGGAATATAAGAATTTTAAGGCCATTTTCTTGAAGCTCTTTGAAGTTAGCGATGTTCTTCTAGCTTATATTTGTCTAGTATGTATGCCATTGGCAAATTCACAGGAAATTTCTCAGGGTTAAATCTTACATACTTTCTCAGATGGTGTTATTACTGTAATCTCTCTAGAGTGAGTTAGCTGCAAGATCCATAGAATTTGACCTATGTGACTGGAGTAAATAAAAGTTTGTGATTATCTAATTTAGAGAATTTCATAATCTACTTATTTTTCCTTACAATTTGTCTTGTACAGTTACAATGTGATCTGTGCTGAGTAGTCTTTCTAGTTCTCTAGCAATGGTTCTTTGCAACTTGATGACATTTTCTCAGTGTGCAGCATAAATTTACCTAGAGGTGGAGGTTCAAGCTGGATGAGGAATGTTGGCTGTAGCCTGAAACTTTTTCAGTTAGAAGTTTTCTGTTGGCTATCTTCATTTTTAGAAATCATTTTTTCTGTGGCTTTATGAATTGCTTTGAAAATGCTGAGAAAATTATTCCAGATGAAAATTTCTCATTTCAGAGAAAAAACGGAAAATGTCCTATTGAAATGAAATTACATCTTGAAATGTTTGATGTTTTATTCCATTATTTCATGACAGAATAGCAGTAACAATATATAATTGTGACAGACAATGGAATGCTATGACATGGTTTGGCTTGATAACATTTGTCATGAGTTAATTCATGAATAATGAAAGTGATACAGGGTTTTAGAATTTTTTACATGTTCTTCTGTGACTTTGTATAAAGCTCAGAAGACCCTGATTTTCATTTGAAGTTGCTGTGAATAAACTAATTTAAACTGTGGAATCTGCTCTTAACAAAAAGAAAATCTAAGTTTTTCAGCCATCTATTATTATTAGGAAGCAGCATTCAAGGTGTCACACACCAAAACAGAACTGAAAAAAGAAGCCAAATTACTTAATTTGCAGTCAGCTAATCCATATCTGTTCTTTCTGATGCTTTTAAACTAGGCTGATTTTCTGTTCTCTTGTATCCATGAAGTTTCCAGTGAAGTCTGCTGTGTTCCCCAGTTAGGACCACGAATCAACAAATCTTACTTAGAATAATTGCTTCCAGGGGCAAAGTGTAAACTGCTCTTAACCTGTTGTTTTTCATTCATAACAGAATCTGGTCTGTCAGAGTGAGAGGACAATTTGTTGGCACAGCCTCATGGGAGTGTTTTATTGAACTATATTGACCTTTACTCCTTATGGCTGTTGTGATACAAATTCTTCAGTGACACAATTTCTGTCTCTCCAGCAGTACTTTATGTTAGTCAAGCAGAAATTTCAGCCTGCCTTGTTGTCATCTGCTCATAATGATGCTGATACTTGCCCCTATGAAGGATAAAAGTTTTAGACTTTGTTCCAGTGCACTGAAGAATGTAAAAGCATAAAGTTTTGCCCAGAAGGGAATGTCCTATGTGATCACAAGTATTTTTCATCACAGAACTGAAACTGAGGTGCAAATCTCACATTGGTGTAAATCAGGAACTGCTGAATTACAGTCACTGGCTTAGTTGTGATCACCTTTTATAAACCTAGAGTAACTCCAATAAGGTCAATGAACTTACTTTGGATTTCCTTGGGATCTAAAAGGAATTAGAATTTGACCTTAGGTGTATTGGCACAAAATTGTGCAAATAAGTAAAGCAAGGTTGAAAAATGTTTTGCTTTGAAAAAGAACAAAATGTTAGGAACTACAAAGTGTTAACAGATTTGTCAAATGCAGTCAAGAAGTAGGCACAGACACAGTAAATGCAAGTCACCAATCGAAGCTTGGCATTTTTACACAACAGGAAACTAAGCTAGCCAGTATTTAAGAGAGGAGTTAATGCAATTATAAGGGATTTTGTTCAGTATAATTTCTTAAAAACTTTCCACCATCTTTTTCAACATTAGCCATGAATTGTTGACTTCACATTGGAGTTCAGTATCTTGTCAGCTAAATAAGTTGGTTGGCAGAAATGTTTGTGGTCCTGCAGTATATAGTTGTGCTGAAATAATTCAGGTTAAGAAACAAAACAACACTCCCACAGACTGTACTTTTGTTTTTGTTTACAATGCCAGTAGCATGATAGTAGACCCTCAGTAATTCATTACTTGTTTACTTCAATTCCTTTTTTCTACTCCTTCTACTCCAACCTCTGCATCTATTCACACACTTTATGGAATAAAACGTAGGCTAACCTCTACTCAGTAACGTCACCTTTTTCTTTCCAATACTTCATGTAGATTCTGTTTTCAAGGACAGAAAGCACAGTTATGTTCAGAGATGCAGATCATTATTGTCTGGGTTCTTTCTAGGCTGCAGTGGACAAATTCTGAATTTCTGACTATTTCTAAAAAAGAAAATGGTCCACTTCCCCCCCCCCCCCACCCCCCCCCCCCAAAAAAAAAAGCTTTGTGGCATTCCACACTGTATTAAGACTAAGACTGAACATATTAAAACTTCTGCTGTCTTAGAATCATAGAATGGTTAAGGTTGGAAGGGACCTTAAAGATCCCCTTGTTCCAGCCCTTCTGCCAGGGGCAGGGATGCCACTCACCAGATCAAGTTGCTCAGGGCCCAAACCAACCTGGCCTTGAACACTTTCAGGGATGGGGCAGCTTCTCTGTTCAATTGCCTCGACATCCTCTGAGTAAAGAATTTCTTCCTAATACCTGATCCAAACCTTCACTCTTTCAGTTTGAAACATTGTCCCTTGTCCTCTCACCATCTACCCATATAAAAACTCCATCTCCTTTCTTTTTATAAGCCCCCTTAGGATACTGGGAAGTCCCAATAAATTTCCCCTTGAGACTTCTCTTCTTCAGGTTGAACAACCCCAGCTCTCTCAGCATGTATTCATAGGAGAATTGCTTCATCCCTCTTATCATCTAAATGACTCTTTTCTTATCCTCACTCCTACTCTATTTTGTATTGTCATGCCCTTATGCAGTTCTTGCAAACCAAAAGCTCTGGGACATCAAAAGTAGATAACATTTGATTCAGCTGATATATGATGTTGTAGAAATATATTTATTGATAAATGTACAATGTATTATCTGTGCTTATTAACAATTTTACAATATTAAAAAGAATTTAGTAGACATAATTACGAGTTTCTTTTAGTAGAGAACTTTTGCTTACTAGCCAATTACGAAGATTCAAAACAGATTAAATAGATAATTAAGATAAACAACAAAATTATTTTGGAAATTATACTAAGTGTCATTTTTGAGGGATAACTTAATCCATGTTCCTTAGAATTTGGGAAAAAGTCTGCTGTGGGGTTTCATGGTGGAATGATGTAGACATAACGTGCCAGCTGGCGACACCCTCTTTCAGCCTTGTTATCCAGCCTGCTCCCTGGAAGACAGTGAATTCCAGGGAAAATATGTACCCTCCATGTCTACATGGTTACATATGGTTTAGCACAAGCAGATTATAGGATGTTCTCCTTTTCTGCTGTGCTGTATTTTTTTGCAGTGCTGACTGTAGCAGGAGACAGCATTTCCTAATATACTTAGGAGGCTGACCTAGTCTAGAGTTTCTAGTTTGTTATCAAACACCTTTAATGTCGTCCTTTCTTTCTGCTGCTATTCCAGGTGAAAGCATAACCTTTTCTTTCTTTTACAGTTGTTATTCATGAAATCAATTCAAACTGCCCAGAGTTTGAAGACTCTAACCCCAGAGAGAATCAATTTACAGATGGAAATGGTGTAACAGAATAAAGCATGTTACCTTCCAGAGTGTTTCGGAAACTGTAATTGGCCATTTTATCCATGGGTCCAGATTCATACTGAGTCAGGGAAAGGCAAAATTCGACATCAGCTGAGGATGGGAGCCTTGGGGTCCTTGATTTATCGTTGTTCCCAGGATTTCTCCTTATAGGCCCCTCGTTTGTGGCACTGCATAAAGCCTGTTGGCTGTTGTACTCTTCAGACCGAGTGCAAATTACCTGTATAAAGCACTTTCTATTAGAGGAGATGCAATTGCAAAAAAACCCAAAAAAAAACCCCCAAAAACAAAAGAGGGACTTTGATAAATTTCTTTTAAGAACAAAGATAACATACAATGTAATAAGTTTGTTTCAAGAGTATATATTATTTTTTACGTTTTATGTGTATGTATATGTATTTCATTGAAAACAGCCCTCTAATACAGTGCAAATTTTGAAATAATACACTGATCTGTATCTGAAATCACCTATGTGGACTAAGGCATCAAATCATTCATGCTCTTGAAAACTCACTGAGGCTAAATTCAGTGTTACCCACCAATGCAGCAGGACATAGAATTAAAACTGCTGCTGAATTTGCTAAATGAAGGATTTTTGGCTTCAGCAGACAACTGAAAAAAACCATAGTCCCAGATGTTTTTTTACCCCACACAGTAAAAGTGGGAAACATTGACTTGAAATATGAAAATACATACTATGAAAATATCTGTGTGTGCTTTGTCAGGGTAAATGGACACTTGCTTTCTCTATGTCTCAATGAAGATACAAGTATGAAATGGGAAAATTTGATGCTGTAATTCCTAGAAATGTTGTAGATATTAACTTATATCTGAAACAGAAATACCATAGTGATGGATATTGTGAAAGGATCTTAGAGAGTTGGACAAAGATGTAAAATGCTGCCAGAATTCAGCATCATTTATATAATTGTTCTGGGTTCACAGATAAAGTCCAATTACAATGGCATGAAAAGTCATTATTTGTCTGCAGAAGCTGCCAGTCCAATTTGAGACTCTTGCAAGAGCAAGATAGTTCAATGGTAGGTCTATGAGAATGAAACAGAGAACTGTAGCTCAGAATTCCCAGAAGTTGTTTTGTATCCTTAGTGGGTAACATTGAGGCTCTGAATCAAACTCAACTGTCTATTGTTTTGTTTTCCTTCTGAAAAAACACCAAAACAAGTAAAACTCCAAACCACCAGAGATCACTTTAAAACACAAGACTCTGCAGTTAGCAAGTAATCAATGTGGTTAATGAGAAATTTGGGTAGAGAAGGAACAGGTCTGATTAGTAAGTGAGACATCATAGGGGAGAAAACACTGAAAGCTCAACTTCTTTTATCCTGAAGGTACATTTCTATTTCGTGGACCAAAACAGTGAACAAGAAGGTGAGCAAAAGCAATCATCTCTGCTTTGAATGAGATAGAAGAACATGAGATTCTCTGTTGAAGGAAGTGGGTGGTAGATTCATTTCACCTACACTAGCCATGTGGAAACCATGAGATTGGAGCGACACTTCGGGATGACCTCTGCAGTCAAGGAGAGGGCGGCATCTCCTGAGTGTGATTCAGCTCTCCCAAACCAGATGTCTGGTAGGTGAGATGCACTTACCTCTAGGGGTGCCTAACTCTCTCTATTGACTAAGTCAGCGAAATAAAATGAGTAAAAAAATCAATGCAGAAACTGTCTCTGGACTGCAGTTAGCAAGGGAAGCAAAATTAAGAGTGTTCAACTTAATGCTCCATTTCTGCATTAGGGTGGGATGAATAACACCCGGGAGGCTCAGATGTGCTTCTGAACTAACTAAAGACAGAGTCAAAGGCAAGTTGATGTGCTGCTGGACTAACTTTTGAACGAGTGGAAGGAGATCAGATGAATCCTTTTGTAAGTGATTTGACGACAAATTCACAGATAACACTTGATGAAGCTAGTGATGCAACACAGAGTCCTTAAGAATCTGAAGTTCTTAAATGATAAATTTTCTATGACTATGAATATAATGAAAAAATATTCTCATCTTTTTTAGAAGTGTATAAGAAAACTTATCAGAGCAATTTATCCTTAGACACTGCTCTGTTAGCTGCAATCTGTCCATGTCTGTTAAAACTACTGAGGTGCCCTTGGGGGCTGTAGATAGTTTTCCAGCAGAGTTGCATGAGCTCATTTCCCCAGAAGCTCACCAAATGGGTCAGAATTGTACCTCTAAGAGTGACTCAGGTCAGGAGTGTTTCTCTAAAGGAGTCTCTTCTAAGAATCCCCACCAAGAAAGGAAAAGTTGTGATAGGAAGAGGTCCACAGTTATAAACACAAACTATGATTTATGCTGGTTTTATGGTTGGTTTGTGTTACTGAGTGAATTGATTCCCATTAGAAGGAAAATAGATGGATTATTCAGGAGGAGCTCTAGTAATTTTTTTGTTTATAAAAATGTACCATTCTACATCCCCAGAAGTGCATTAGTGATGAAGGCAAATGTGTCTTGGCTGGTGAAGCTCAACCTGTTTCTCAGTTGTTGCTTGGCTCAGAAACTACCTATGTGTGGATTTTCAATCTATCTCTCCTATGGGCTTTATCTAGGTTCATATCTCCTGGGTTCTCCATTCTGCCATCTCCTATCTTTCATCATTTTCCCACTGCCCTGCGGATATATCCCTATTGTGTCTTAAAGACGAATCACATGCTGTGTTCAAGACCCAGTTTTCAGATATTCAGACAGGGAATCTTTAAGCATGAGCTTAAATATATCTCTAAACAAAGAAACTTTCCCCCTTTGTTCTGTTTATCCATTTCAGTGGGATTTAATGTAATTGTTAATGTCATGAGGCTTATAAATTTTTAGAGTGCTAATGTTTTTTTTCCATTTATGTCTCAGTGTAGCCATCATTAACTGTCTGACTGACCAAATTAATCCTAAACAAAAGCCAGATGCTACAAGGCATTTGGAAAGTCATGGTCAAGAAATGCGACAACATAAGTGTCAGGAATGAAAACATTTGTCTGTAATCTTTTGCTATTTCTTTTTCCGAACTAAAAATTAAGACCCAGTCATAAATTGAACCAGCATGCTTTTCCAGAAAGGTATAACTTTGGTGATATTAATTATAGGTCTATCCTGAAACTATAATTTGCTGCTTTAACAGTCATGCAAAGTGTGTTACTAGAACATAGATCAGACAAATGGTTCTTTCTGGATGTAATCTGCATAAAGCATACATAAAATGGGTCACATCATTGCCTTCTTTTCCTTCGGCAGGAATACTTTCTACTATAAACATGTTGGTCTAATACATGATATTTTATTCCCTTTTAGAACAGTCCTGAGAAAATTTCTCAGTTTGCCCTGATCTAATCTCCAAATTCCAGCTGCATCTGCTTGTGTGAATTCACCAGTTACAGGGAAATTGTTAGGAAGATACTCTGAGGAAAAGCTTATGTAAGTAGTGAGCAGAACAAATACCAGTAGATGGCAGTCCAGAATATGCAGCATCGCTGCTGGACCTTGTAACACCCAGCAAAAAATATTCCTCTGTGCACTGCAGTTGAGATCTTGAACACAGCTCTTCAGAGTGTTTCTTAGAAAACAGATTGTAGAGGCTACTGTCTCACACCTTTGGCATATAGGAAAACCTTTTGTCTTTTACTTTGCAACTGCTTGCACAGACTAGCCCCTGTGCCAAAATTAAGGGAGCTTGCATTGCAGATGATTTCAGTGATGTTCAGTCTTTTGCCTGCTGTCTTTAAATCCAAAGCTTTGGGGAATTTTGTAACCGATTTCTTGGGGTTGCTTTTGCTTATTAGATCTGTGCTCACAAGGGCATTCAACACTGGTAATATATACCTAAACACTTGGGGAAAGGGGATTCACTATGGTATTGAAATAGATGCTCACTCACAAAATGACCCAAAATTCCTCAGTTTGTTGGGGCAGCAGAGCCACTCAAAGGGCTAGGCCATACCTCTGTGTTCTTTAGAACTGAGCCCTTGAACTGCTTTTCCTCTGGGGCCACTGAGCCCCCCTCCAGAAGCTGTACCAGCATATTTTCACAGTGCTGTGTTGCAGATCAGATAGCCTAAAAGAGCCACTTCAGACTACAGTCAGAGCAACCACTTGACTTGCTGGTGTGTGCCAGCTACAGAGATGTGATGTAGGCACTTCACGGCCTTCCTTGACACCTCACCTCTGTTTGTCCTACATGAAGTCTGGACTCCTGAGTTGGAGCCTTGGGTCCTGTTATGGAGCCAAAAGAGATTTAGTACTGATTCATTGACTTTCTCTGTCTTTCTCCACTTATTCTCACAACCTTGCTTGGGAACGTCATTAAAGCACAGCTCTCACACTGGATTTAAAACATTTGGCAGCTATGAAGAGGTTTATTTTTTTCTCTTGTTTTGGCTACATTAGGGCTTGGCATAATTTAATCCTAATTAAGTGGCATCCAGAAGCCATTTACTCAGGAAACCGGGAAAGTGCAAGGAAATCCCCAGATACAAGCTGTGCCTCGGGACCTTGTTTTTATATGTGGAACTTTGAAAGGTGATGTATCTGTAGCAGACCAAAAGGGTTTTAAGTGATTGTGTATATTTTTATGTGGTTCTTCATGTACTGCTGAATATTGCTGGGAAAGTTAAACATGCAGAGAATTGAAAGAAAAGGAGGAAACATGCAAAGCAAAAACATTGAAGAAATTCTAATAAATATCTAAAAGGATGAGGTTCTTAATTGTCTTTATTCCCCTTATGGCATGTACATAAACTGGAGGAGCTGTGAAACTCATGCTAAAAAGAGGTGAGAAAAGCTGACAGCATTAAAACAAACCTGGGGCCTTCAAGGTATTTTCTCAGCCTTCAGTAAAAGCTGGCTGAGTTTCACCTTTTTGCTTGAAGGCAGTGCAGAACTAGAGGGAAACCTATACCGGATTAAGCACCTCAAAATGGTGCTGGGCTGGAGTAGGAAGGTGTGTTACAAATTCCTGATGAAGTGTTCACTAGCACCTCCTGGTCTGACAGGCTGTGATTCCCTGCTCTCCAGCTGTCTCTAAGCTGTACCATCACTGCTGCTGTCTCCCTGTCTGCAGTGAAATCAGTCACACACATCTCCTAGAGAGAGAGATGGTAGCCTGCTTCTGCTGGTGAATTATTATCAAACTCCAGTTTTTATGACATTAATGCAGTTATTGATTTATACACCTCTAAAGGTGCACATTCTTTTCTCTGACTTCACCCAGCTCCACTGTCACCCACACATGATCCCATGGACAGCCAAGCACAGGGACAGAGAGGCTGAGGATACCCAAGTGGCTGCTTCTGCTCTGCACAGATCGTGATACCCTCCTGCTGTGGTCCTGAGGTGGCATGTGAAGAAGTGCCTCTTCCAACAGGAAATGCTTCAAATTTATAGTCCATGTAAGCATATCAGAAGAACACACTTCATAAATTCTTTCTTTATAGTTGCTCCATTTGGGGTCCTGCTTTTTAATGTACCAGCCTGTAGCTGGCACCACAATCCATTAAGTTACAACAAAAATAAAGTTTGTGAGTTCCTTGGGTGTCCACAGGCAGATGGATGTAAGTTTGGCTGCTTTAAGAATCAAGAAGTGCTGGCTTCTAGTGTTTGTATTTCTGAAAATTTCCTGCAGTTTTTAGAGGCAGATGTAAAATAATGTTTCAAATGATGCTGTCAGACAATTCAGCTAGCAATACAACTCCCCAATAAAATGTACTTTGAATTAAATAACTGTGTCTGAATAGCTGAATTAATTTTTCTTATGAAGTCATGCTTTCAGGTAATGGATCTAAGGTACTGTCATTGTTAGTTCAGAGGCATTTTATCCATTTTATGTGTGTGTAACTTGTTACTGTTTTGTAGTAGCTCTGCTTTTGTGTAACTGGTTCTTCAGGGTGATATGGAATGAAGTGCTAAGGGAAATTTTCCATGCTTGCAGCAAAGAATTGGCAGCAGGCTTATCCCAGCACATTCGGGAGCAGCCAGCTCTCCACGTTATGCAATTGCTGCTCTCAAGTCTTAGGAGAGACAGAATAGAGGGAGCTGAAGTTGGTGGTGTTTCCTGCTTACCACAACAGCAAACTGAAATAGCACACAGATTCTCCAACTTTATTTTCTCCATCCTGTGTCTAGCACACTGTGGGGATTCCCAGACTCTAACATTAACTGCCAGCAGAAAGATTCTGCTTTTAATTTGCAGAAGGCTTTTATGCATTTGCAACTCCATTGACTTCAGGTGTTTCTTGAAATTAGTTCCAGTGCAGAAGAGAGAAAAAATTAACCTCCTGCTATTTAGAATCATAGAACAGTTTTGGTTGGAAGGGACCTTTAAAGGTGAGGTAATGCAACCCCCTGCCATGGGCAGGAGCATTTTCAACTAGTTTTTTTTCTTTGTTTTTCAGAATCCATTATTTTGAATAATTGTAGAAAAGAGCACTAAAACAACAACAAAAAAATCTCAAAATTTCATGGAATATCTCCAATTCCCATATATAGTTTCCTGTTAAGTTGACATGGAATTGCCAAAATTGCTAAAGCATTAGTATGTCTCATGCAGTCCTAATGCTGAGTGTAACACTTGAATCATCACAAACAAGTAACTGAAAACATGAGAAAAACCTTCCCACCCATCCTAAACATGAGCTAAGCAAACAAACAAAACTAGTAAAGATTCCTGATAGTCTTGCTGGTAAAATAGAGGAAGGAATCAGAAGTGTCACTTAGATGACAAATATGAGAAAAATGTGGATGGATAATTTGCTCAGCCAAGTGGTAACAGCAGCATGTTGAAGAAAAAGTAAGGTGAAAGCAAGAATTTCAGCATGTATCCGTGGGTATCCATGTTGCCATGGTAACTCTTCAATGGAATAAAGTATTTTCTTCTTTCTTTGGGATTAAAAAAAAAATAGGGATGGTGTTCTGCAAATAGGCACTTTACCTTTTTTAAAATAAATCTAAACCATTTCCTAACATAGCAGCATAGCAGGCATCGTTTTGTTATGCTTTTGAAAGACACTTAAAATTCTAAAAAGGATACCATATTATTGATGTGTTATTCAAAGGTTTCTCTTGCCCTCTTTTTATTTTGAATGCTTGCTAAAAGCCTAAATTCCTTCAAATTCCTTCACATTTCTGGATCCTCCTCTTTTTCTTTTTTTTCCCCTTCCACTCATGCTGTTTAGCTACAGAGCTGAGATAATCAGAGCATTCTGCAGCAGATCTGTGGCTGTTTTCGGGTTCAAGCTAAGGCTATTTTTACTCCCTTTTGATTTTCTGGAGTGTTATTTTGATCTCTTACTTTGTGCTACTTGAAGGAACTGTATTGACTGTTATTCCCTATTATGCAATTGTGTAAATTTGGATTCAATGCTAATAAAGAAATATCTTTATCCCAAACTCATGACTGAAAATGCAGATCTGTTCAATCTCTTTCATTCCTTCTCAGGATAAGACCAGAGAGCCATACACAGATGGAAGATACTAGAGGGAAATTAAAGTATTTGAAGGTAAAGCTATCACTTATTTTGGAAACTTTGATAAAATTGTAACATTTCCAGAAGTCTGAAAAGAAGCTGAAAAATATAAGTGATAAGCATTTCCAGAAAAGACCAGGAAAATGACTCAGGTGCTCTTACCTATGTATACTGACATTGAATGTGTTTTAAACATAGCATACCTTTTATTCCTGCACCATTTAAAGTTATACAAAAATATCTCTTTGAGCAACTTGTTAAAAAAAATTTAAAATATAAATCTTTATTTTAAGACTATATTAGTGGGAACTAAATTTAAATGAGAAATTATAAATCTGACTGTTTCTTAAATATATCAATTGCTACTAATAAATTTTCTATGTATTTATTGTCAAGATGAAAATATCTGAAGAATCTGGGCACAATTAATAATGCCTTTGAAAATAAAAAGAAAAAAACCCAGCTAAACACAACTACCTGACAATTGCTTGCCTTTTAGAGAAACCTGCTAGTAACTTGCTGATTACTGTGCATTACCTGTCTCCTCCTACCTTGGTTATCTCATCCAATATACTGTATTAATAGCTCCACATGACACATGTAACCAGTGCAATTCTGGTTTCATTTTATCCACATGTACAGTTTTCACACAAGCATTTATTCAGCTCAGTGCAGAACAGCATAAGATCCACTTCTTTCTGATAATGCAATCTAATTAAGCTAGCAGAGTTGATCCAGATTCAAACTGTTAGAAATAAGGAGAATTTTAGAAAATGGGATGAAAATGCATGTTTGTATCTGTATCTATTTAATGGCTATGCCTACACTAAATTAAATGTGTCCAGGAAATTTCCCAGGCAGTGGGGCCAAGTGACAGCAAATAATCCATGTCTATGACAGTAAAATAATTTTAGTCTCATAAACAGGGTGTCTCTATACAAGAATCTTCCTGGGAATGGTCACTGAAATGGGACCTGTCTGAGGGATAAAATGTGTGCCAGAGAATAGCTTAAATAGCACTGTTACTGAATTTCCAAATGCTTAAATTTAGAGGTATACACATCCTCTATTATTCAGAGGGCACAAATCAAGACTAAATACAGCACAACCAGCCCAGTAAGCCCAGTTGGGTGCTGATTTGTAATATGCTAGAATATCCCAGAGCTGCTTGAATTTGTCTCTGTTAAATCACTAAAACTGCCCAGCCTTCATTTGGGCTGTTGCTACAGAAATAAACAGAAGATAGATTTAGACGAACATAATCACAGACTTCAATGCCAGAAGCAACTGTTGCTATTGTCATGATGGAGTGTGTCTATTGAAGCTAATGGACCTTTGTCACTGTGTTTTAGGCAATGTGGCAGTGATGAGCAAGAGACCAGAAAAAAGCTCTCAGTGTTTCTCAGGGGACATTATAGCTCAGCTATATGAGACCTTATCACTTACATGTGCATGTAATTTCACTGTGTTTTATGGGCTCATTTGAAGTGCTTTTAATTGGCAGGAATCACTGTTGTGTTTGTCTCTCTGTTCCTTCGAGCAACAGAGATTTTTTTCTTCTAGTTCTTTGAACTACTGATGTGGATTACACAGCTGATTCTCCTCTGCTCTAAAGCTTTGGTTTACTTGTTTGTCTGTTTGTTTTCACATTGAAAGCAGATTAGTTTAATTTGATAGTTTTTAACACGTGGATGGGAGGAATATACTGGGAGAGAGGAAGAGTGCCTGAAAAGCCTTTGCTTCTATTTCCATCATTCTATCACCCACTGACACGTTTTGCAATGGTGCTAGAAATTCATGTGCATAAATCCTGCTTCTCTGACCTAACTGGCACACCAGAATCAAGCCTGTTTAACCTGCTAAAGGCCATGGTTGGACACAAAGGCATAACTTTTCCCCCTTCCACTTTTTTATGTTCTTAATTAAACAAGCCAAATCTTACAGTCAGAGAAAAATGAGACAGAGTTACAAATGAACAGTTCTAAGTGAAGATTAGGTCCACATAAAATTGGATTTGCTCTCTGGTATTGCTTACTTTCTCTTCTACCCAAGGGAAGGCAGCATGGCTAAGCTCCCATCTTGTGCACCCTCACCTAATGCTTAAAATCAGACGTGATCATTCCCTTCCCCTTTCCTTGGCCCGTTCTTACCTGCCATGAGGAGAAAATGGATGCTGGGCTGAGTAAATTAGGGTCGGTGGGATGTCTGCCACCCATGTACTCATCATTGCAGACCTCACAGTCCTCTGCATCTCTCCAGTCCCAGTAGGGGATGGTGAAGTTCTCATCACCTGTTATTTTCTGGATCTGACGTTCCCATGTCAGCAGAAAGACCCGATGCCAAGGCAGGAACCCAGGGGCTTCGTGGGCAAAATCAATGTCCCGCCACACATTGGATCCACCTAAGAGTGTGTCTCGAGAGGCATAATAATGCATCCACACAAAGAGATCATACACATTGATGTCTCTGAACATGGGGTTGGAGCCATTGTTCATCTGAGCATACGTGCCAGTAGCAATAACGTAGTCCTGGCTAGGGATGTTCTTTGCCAAGTTAAGATAGGCAAGAAATTTGTTCTTCTCACTGGCAGTGAGTTGGAAGATGTTTCTTCTTATTTTCACTTGCCTTTCAGTGCAGTTGAGCCCAGAGAAGCCAAATTTGCACTCCCCACAGCTGAATCCCATGAAGTTGCCTTCACATCTACACGTCCGGTTGTAGAACACAGAGGGCCAGTCCTCTCTGTCATCCACTCCTGAGAAAGGGAACTGCGGTCCCAGAGGAGCCTGGGAGAGAAGGATGTTCTGGCAGGACCCTCTGCCAGAAAGCTCCCCGCAAGGGGACCCATCTCCATCCCAGGGGGGACAGCACTCCTTGCTCAGCAAACTCTGCACGTTGGCACAGACCCTGGGGAACTGCCCAGTGGACGGCTGAAGGATGACGAGCAGAAAACCCAGGGCAAATAGCAGCATACTGACAGAGCAGCAGGAGAGCATCAGCGTTATGCTTCAGTGCGTGGAGTGTTCTCTTTGACCCCTCCAAAGGCCTGCGCTGTGATAGGAATTCCTGCCCTCCACCAGGAATGCTTCACTGCTGACTTCTGCTGCAGCACACCCTTCAATGTCCTTCCCCATTCCTACACAAGATGCATTTTCACACAGAATACACTTCAGGGTTAATCTCATTATCACATGTTCTAGGTGAAAGCCAAGTGACTTTCCCCCCTCCCCCTACAAGTTTCAAAATACAGGCATTTATTATAAACTTTCGTCTTCTGCCTAGCACATGATTACTCTGCCCTGGCAATTGGAGAGGAAGTAAAATTAAAGTTTGGACACAGAATCAATTGTAGGTTCTTAGAATCCCTTGTTTGATTATCTGCTTTAGAGTAAATGGTTGGTTAAATAAAGATGTGGCAGAATCTGGTCTGTTAAATAGGAAGAACAGTGAACCTAAAAATGAAAAAATTAAAGGATTTGTGAGCAAACTATTTTTTTAACAGGAAGCAAAAATAAAATGTCGTCAGATTAAGTGTGAACATAGGGCAGAAGCAGAAAAAAATTATTTGACTTAGCATTTTACATTTCAGTGTAAACTGCCTTTCTCGGGTTAGCATATGGCAAAGGAAGATGAGGGAAGTAATATACTTTTCATAAGAAAATAATTTTTGTTCCCCTAGAATTGATAGCGTTTTCACAGTTGATGACACACAGAAGTCTGCATGACAGTCTTCTCCACAGTTTTGTGGGGAACACAGACAATCTGCCAATAGATTTTCAAAGAGCACTTTGAGCATCTGTCTCTGGATCAGGAAAAACACCACTGACTCCTGTTTTTCTCCCATCAAGCAGTTTGCAAACACCATATCTGTGTTCTTTACTCAATATGTTACTGGGAAGCCTCCAGACCACCCACCTCTTTCTTCTTGTACATTAGCCTGGGCAGACCTGACAGAACTGCATGAGCAGATTTAAAAGTTAGACATTCTTTGAAGCTGCCCCCTGCAAGAGGACAACTGTTGTTTCACTGCTGGGCAAAGCGCACATGAATTATCCATTATTTTCTTCGGCTACTATTACTGTTCGTAAGAGTGGTTTTCTTGGGGTTTTTTTGCCTTACTGAAAGCTTTGTGAATAATTTCCTCGTGCTTAAGGAGGGCAGGAATATATAGGCAAATGAAGTGAGAACTTTGCTGGGAAACGAATCGTTTGCTGGGATCAGGGGATCATCACATGACCATGCTGAGGAGCACGAGGTGCTTTAATCCTGTTGGCTTCTACGCCTCAGGTATTCCAGGGGATTATCCCTGAGTCCCACTTCCAGGGAGCCTGTGATGGGGGAGCCTGGAGCAAGAAGGGCAAAGGGAAAGTATGTGCTTTTTCAAAAAATGTTTCTAACCATAGTCTGATGTTAACTATTTTTTTAGCTGACTCCCCTGGTTTCCATGTCCAGCTTGTAAAACATATTCTATCATAGCTACTTGTTAGATGTATTTTATTTTATTTTGTTTGTACCTGACTGTTTGGGAAACCTTGCCATTTCATTTACTGTTCCTCCCATGGAGGCTTCTACAAAAATACTATACATGAGGAGAGACCCATCTCTCAAAGGTAGCAATATATATTTTAAAATTTTCACTGAAAAGATACAGGGATTAGGAGAAACTTGAGGCAGAGTCTCAGACTGGACCACAAAAGCCCTCAAACATATATTCATACAGACAGTTATACACACAAATGCATGCAATATTCTGTTTTAATATTCAAATAAAATTTTATGTTCAGTGTTACAAAATAAGAATCTGAGCCTTGATAGTTGTCACATGATGAGTTTCCAAAGCAGCTGGTTGACCACAGAATTCCCTGTGAAATGGTATGGATGAGAAACTTTGAATCAGGAATGTGACTCAAGAGCAGCACACACCCCTCTTGCTTCATAGAGATATCAATAGTTACTAGAAGGGAAACTCCCAGAGTAGTAAGAAGTCTTACTGAAGCTCACCTACTGGCTTGTTTGCAGCATTAGGATCAGATTTACAACACTGTGCTGCAATGCTAAACTGAGCTTCACAGAGATAAAGCCTATGGATTTCTGAGGTAGTGACGGGCAAACACAAGGGACATTCCAAGTAAAAAAACAATGGCATTGAATGGGGGTTCACATTACCTCATCAATTTGATTCTTTGTTTCCTCAGAGCTGAGCAGGCTGATCTTCAAACTATCATGTCTTTCTTTTGTAAAATGCCACAGAAATTTCCATTCTGGGCTGCTAATACTGAAGCCATCAAAGTTTTAAGTAATATTAGTGGGTTTTAAAAAACTCTGATAGCTGGATGGCACCATGAAGGAAGCATCTCTCAGTATTGCTTGTTAATTACTTGTTAAGAATTCTGTGGGGATTTTAGGTCTAGCCAGCTAGGTTGATTTGGGAAAAAAGAAATTTGGGATGGGGGAACAGAGAATAATTATTATTGTGGTTATTTTAAAAGTCAAGCATAAAACTATGGAGAAACAAAGGCTGGATAGACAAAGTTAACACTGATCAATTACCAGTGGAGATACGAATTGTCTAGAGAGAAAGAGAAAAAACGGTTATTTGAGATGGATAAGTACAAGGATCACTTGACAATTAAAGAACAAGTGGAAGGACAGATAGTCTATTAGCCAGACAGGAAATTTAGTCTGATAAATCAGTGGGCTCAGATTGTGTGAACCAGTGAATGTTACTGGATCAATGCTTTTATTATATGGCCATGTTATTTTTGATCTGATACTGGGATACCTAGATACAGACAATGCATCAGAAAACAAGCATTCAGACTGCTGTGAAAAGACATGCCAAATATTACAGGCAACTTCTAGGATGAAGAAAAATGTCATCAATCTGCAGTCCAAAGCAAGGGAGGAGAGGTGTTGATGCAATCAGAGAATACAAGTAAAGAAACTATAGCAAAAGTCAAAAGGCAGTTCCTCCCTGTTACAGACTGAAGATAGCAAGTAGCACAAAAGTAATTGCCAATCTATCAATCTACAGTCTGCAAAAAACTTGCCTTATACCTGTCAGTCTTGATGACAGAACGACATCTAAGGGGGATGCTAAAGCAATATTTCCTACCGTTCTGTTATACTCCACTTGCACTTCGCCTCTGCTTTCAGATCTTTGCTGAAAGGCAGCCTCACTTCTGACTTTTAGCAGCATGCAGGGCAGAGTGGAAATTTTGGTATGTGGCTCTGAATGCTTTCCTATCAGCTTGCAGAGGAAAAGTGTCAAACAATTTCTTAGTACTATGTGGCTCATACCTGTGGCCTTCATAGCAGGCCAGCATGCAGATTTAACTAGGTGGATAATATTGTGCTGCTTCAGGAATCCCTGTCTCTTCTAAAAGTTTATTGAGGTTGAAAGCGCAGGTTTTTCAGCAACCTACAGGGAAATTACTCCTGTTTTTTTCTGGGATATTGTTCTGCTAATTTTACAAGGGAAACTTGCCTGCTGAGGGGTCAGAGAAGCAATCCACCCCATGCAAAACTAGTGATGGAAACAGCTATGGGAGGGGGAAGATCAGCCTTTGCTCTGTTGGAGCTCTCCTGGACTGACTCCCCCCTCTTGCAAAACTGCATCCTCTGCCACCATGACAGGTTCCCCACAGTTGTGTCTCAACCAGCTGCGGTTTTTCTCTTGCAGTTAAAAGCCTATGCTCTTCCTCCTCTTTTCCAGTGTCCCCTGATTCCAGTGACTCCTCTGCAAGTTGACTGGAGGCAGCTTCCTCCTGGGCTGCCCATGGTGCTGGGCTCGTTTTCAGAATCAGCTGTGTAGAACCAGCTGTGTCTAATAAGTGCCTCTAGGTGCTCACAGACTTGACCTGCTTCATTTATCCAGCTCTGCAGAGAAACAGAAAAAGAATAAAAAAACTACCAGTAGCTGTGTGTTGGTTTTCTCTTTGTGCATGCTTTGGAAAACAGATAATCAAACAGTGTATTAAAAAGCACAAGAGTGACATTTAGCACAGAGCAGGTCTCAGCAGCTCCTGGTATTAAGGCAAACACAGCTGTGCAGTGCCAAAAAACTAAATTTGGAGAAGGGATGAGAGAATTAGCTGGGACAGGTAGAGGTATATTAATCAACTTGGACCCTTGGAGGCTGAGGTCACCTGATATAACCTCTTCCATTAAACCTAGCTTTTGCTTATAAGAAGAAGTACATCAAATAAGCAGTTCAAATGCATATTTTTTTTCTCTGAAATTCAACCACACATTATTTTATTCTTAAACTGATCCTTTAAATACTCAAAAGCAGTCAGGAGAATGCTATAGTTTTTCTAAAGTGTATCTGAGAGATTTGCTGAGGTAAATAAAAACTTTGTGGACTGCAAAAGAGCCTGAGTTCTACAAACCAACAGATATCTTTTAAGATTAAAAAACTCTGAAAAATGTGATTAAATGTTGCCAGTTCTAGTGGAATGAAAATACGTGTGGAAGAAATTAATATCATGTACTGCTTTGGGATTTTCCTTTGGGTAGTATCCCTACCTGCGGTAAGCTTTGCCTCATTTCATTGGAAGAAATATAGCTGGCTAGACTTCCAGAAACCTCAAAAAACCCCTTAAACTTTTTGAATGTTATTGCTAGTGGGTCCTTAAAGTCTGCAGTTTTTTCTTCCCTTGAAACCCCCTTATCTTCGCAACTCTGGTGGAAGGAGCAGTCAGCTAAAACCGTGCTGACAGACTACAATATAAAACACGCAGACATCTTCCATGAGATACAATGAGAAAAGGAAAACCGTGGGAAGCAAATGTTCCTTAATTCCCTGATTGCAACCTGCATACCTGCTTGTTATTTACGATTTGGAAACAGAGGAATGTGCTGGAAAGGGCTAGAAGGAGATGACCTGCAAGCCCAATGGGTCACAGGAGGATGATGTGTGTCCTCCCTCTGCTTCCCCTGCTCTACTGAGAGATCTCATGGTCCTTCACTCCAAGATCAGCACAGGGAGAAAATGAAGATAACAAAGAAGACAACTATTATAGCTCCACACACAATTCTATTAATTTAAAAACTCTTTACAGCATGTGAAAGATAAGGGGAAAAGGCATACATTGTTTAGAATAAGAAAAGTCTTATTAACCTTCCGTAGCTGTCTGACAGTACTCAAAGGCCCAGCTGCATGAAAGACTCAAATATTATATGTGGTCTCTGATTTCCCCCTGCCCCCTAGCCTGCCAAATAATGACTATAATGAAGAATCAAATCATACTGAATTTTACATTTTTTGTAGAACTTCACTAATTATTCCATGACTAAATAAATATATAAATAAGACCTTGACATTCAATGAAAACAGTGGATAGGAAACTCTATTACTCAGACTGCAAACTCTCTGAATAAAGAACGAAATCTCTTGGTAAGACATTAGGCATCTGGGAAAATGGGGAAAGAAAAGTCCTTCCAATGTAAAATTATTCTGATAATAGCTGACAGTTTTGAGTAACAAAGAGAAGGGGCATTACGAGAGATTTTTCTCATTTTTCCCCTTAATTTTTTGTTATTACAGTGCAGAGTGTTTGAAACAAGCAAAATGAGGGGTTTTTTATCCTCTTACAAGTCATAGTTAAGCTGCTATGTTCATTTGTTCATTGTAGCTGTTAATTGTTGATGAGTTCAAAAACTGACCAGACAAATTCAGGAAAGAATGAGCCACAGAATCATAGAACATGAATGCATCATCTCTGGATCCTGAAGTCTCTGAATTCTAAATTCCTTGAGGAAGGGAGATGACTCCTTGGAAGTGTCTGTACAGGTCTGTTCTGTTCCCAGAACCACAGTGCATCTGCCAAGGGCCATTGAGGGAGCAGGATAATGGACAACAATGTCCTTTATTTTGATCATTCCCATGACGAAAGTGAATGAAATATTGTCCAGTTGCAGTGGTATCTTCAGCACAGATGCCAACAGTACAAATAATACAACATGTGCCTTCTTGTTATTTGACAGCAAGATCCTTAAAGTAGTTGGAAAGCAAAAGACACAAAGATTTGGAGTTTATTTTAAAAATTAAAAAAAGTCAGCCTTCTTTCAACTTTTTAGAAGAAAAAGCAAAGATCTGGAACAACAACAACAACAAAAAAAAGGCTAACAATTTTGTGGGTAAAAAAACAGATTTTGTTGAGGTTGTTCACATGAATACTGTAAACATTATTTGTGCGCCACTTGTATGTTCTAGGAGGCAGAATGTACCTAGAAAAACATTTGAAAAAAATGAATGGCCAAGTGTGTTCCTGGAATTCTTTTCTTCTCCCCAGGCCAAGGAACAAAGATGTAGAATATAACAGAAATAAATAGTTTAGAAAGCAAGTGATGCATCAGTTGTGCAGGGTACAAAGGTATTATATAAGACAAATTAAAAACTTTAAGCAGTAATATGTTTACTATTTCTGACATAAGTCTAAGAGATTCTTGTGACTTTAATGGCTAAATTAATCTCAAATTGTCCCTGGTCATATGAGATGGGCTTGGCTTAAGCAATGTTATAATTCCAATCCTTTTCTTAGAGTATGGTTTTGACAAAAAACTCCAAATCACATAAAAATTTTGAAGGCCTTGAAAGGCTAATTTCAGAATCTGTGAAGGACTGAGTGGGTTCTCAGCACTGTGATTCAGCAGATCACTTGGGAGGTTGGAGAAGCAAAGATTTCTGAGTGAGTTCTCAAAGGAAACTTTATATTACACCTTCCATTTCTATAAAAACATGTAAAATTACTAAAAGCCCTCATGCTTATGCCAGGATCTTTTGTCACCCATATCCTCATCTTCAGATATAATAGACTTAATGTGTTTATCTCCCTACATGGAATATTTAGCTACATAATAAATTAAAGGATTCTATTTTGTGTGTGTGTACTCACTTGCACTGATGCAAAGTTGGGCTTTCTTGTACCACAGACTTGGACTGACACACCAACAATAAATTGCTACACTTCTCAAATAAATTCATTGTCAGACACATAAAAGGTTTTGCTGGAAGCTTTTTGTACATTAGAGAATTTTAGGGTGATCTAGCTTCCAAATTTATTTTGAACTTGATCTTCCACTCACAAAAAATAAAGCCACAATTAGTGTTTTGTTAGGTAAAATTCATTCAAGTAAATGGAAACTGCAGGGCAATATTGTGCATCCTGATAGCACATGCCTACCAGCATGACCAAAGATCTCTTCACCACTAAGAAGTGATAAAGAGGGAGTGAGAGAAGGACTGAAAGTGAGTCTAAGTGCAAAAATTACTGCCAACATACATATGGTTAATCCTAATTGCCCTTTACACCAAAAATACGAAGATACCAGTGAAGAGAAGGGACTTCAATCCCTTTTATGTGGATGCTGTCTTGAGGAGTCAGGTTTTTTTCCGGTATTTTATTATTATTTTGCCGGTGATGATTAAAAGCAAACATTGGCACAAATGCCATGTCAGATTTCCCCATGGAAAGATGCAAAGCTCAGAAATTCTTAAAAACATTTGCCTGTAGCTTTTCTATATGGAGTGAAGTCTCAAGTTTTCTAGGTCTGATATTTTGGGATCTCCCAGAACTTGAAGTAAGTGTCAGTTCTGCTCTACTTTTGGGACTGTCTTCATTTCTGAGGGCAAATCTCCTGTTTTCTATTTCAATGCCTTAGAAATGTTGGACTTTTTACTCTTTGGTGGGCCCGCAATTTGGGTGACGAGTGTTTTTCATGACGGCTACTTTTGTGGTTGACTTTGTAATTTTTTTGGTTTTGTTTTTTTTTTTAATTGTCTTTGAATGCATTTGATTTCAATGTGATCAGTATGTTTCTATGTGTGACTTCTTGGGCTTTGAATACTTTATGTCATTTATAGTACTCTCAATGTATTGGCATGACATATAAATGTGCATTTTGCCTTAATTCTCAGATAAAGAAAATGAGGTGGAGAGAAACAATGCAGCAACCCTATGCTGAGGCCACACAAAACCTATTTTAATGTGTTTGAGAAATGTATCAAAGCTAACAACAATAAAAAAATAATTTTCATGAATATAATGCAGAAGAGAGCTGATTGCAGTACTGTTCCACCAGTGTCCTCCTAGGTGTCCAGTCATTTCACCCTGAAACAGATGACCAGGATAGCTCAGTTTAATCCTTTTCAGAAGGTGACAATTTCTCTCCACTACTAGAAAGAAAAGACAAGGGAACCAGCCCAGACAGACATCTCAAGCAGGCTGAGATGCAAGAAAGGTGGTCTTAACCTTACATTCAACCATGCATTACCTCACCAGGGCAAGCCTGAGCAGTGCTCCAGCCCAGCAGAGATGCCATGTGCTGCCCCCAGTACAGAACTGCTTGAATTCATCTTCACTGAAACATTTTCCTACCTCTTGAAAGTAACAGAATTGAAAACATCCCTGAGTGAGTTGCTGGTAGAGTTGCCAAAGGCATCGATCAGAAAAATGAACTCGCATTTTTGAGCTGATAAGTTTACATTAATTCTGCAAAACCATCCTTACAAAGAAATAGGCTGGATAAATGTTCTAATTTTTAAATGAGAGCTATGCCACCTATACACTTCAAAGTACTGATAAATCAAAGAACATAAATTCCCACAGTATCAGTTGTTTTCTGACTTTTATTATATTTCTAGACAACATTCTGAAAGAAAAATAACATTAGGAGATAAGTAGCTTTTCTAATAGTGAACAGTATATTTCCTACAAATAAAAGGAAATTTCACCCTTATTACCAGATATATGAGCAAATACATGACATGGAGTACTTCTCCCTTTATAGAAGAATAGTACTGAAGATGTAAAGCAGAACTATTTAAAATAAAATATCCAATTTTGACTAAAGGAGTCTGTACATATGTTGACTTTGAAATGCAATTTCTATGGAAACCACAAACAAAGAGGGTGTCATAGAGAGTGCCAAGCTCATATCCATGCCTGGACTGATTTCAAGCGTTTTCCTTGCTGAGAATTAAAGCTGAAGGTTTTCATGCTGAATTCTGTAACAAAAGTCTTCCAGCATGTGATTTTCATTCCTTGACTCTCCCCACTCCTTTTCGATAGCAAGGCATGAATAACACATTTCCTTTTCTTGAAGACTAATAATTTTGACTAATAATTTTAAAGACTGATAATTTTTTATTTAATAATAAATTTTTCTTAAAGACTAGTATTTTTTAGATATCCCAAATTTTGGAGTATCTAATTGCTAAACAATTTTCACTTTCAAATATTGCCATGTAAAAATAGCACTGCAAAAGTATGCACATTAGTATGTCAGTCCAGGTTTTTATGTCAATGTAGAGAAATTGATGACTTTGGGGGCAATCAGTATGGCCTTTCCAGAAATCACAAAGACACAAAGATCTGAAATGCACTCTATAAACACCTATTTCTCACTGTTTATTTTAAAGGGAATCTGCAACACACTACATATATGTGTGTGTGTGTGTTGCTAAACATAAAGATGTTTTTGTGTATTACACCAAATATAGTAAATTATACAGATTATATAGAAAAATCTGTACTTATCAGTCCTAGGGAAAAGAACATAATTTTAAAAGAATCTTGAAAGATGAAGAAAAAGTCCTAGGGGATTTGGAAAATAATTTGTATTTTGATAAACTATGAAAATCTAGTAATTCTGAGGGTTTGTTTCATTATTAATCAATTAATTTTGTGTTTCAAGCCCTTTATTAACAAAAATGTGGTTTTGGCAGAAATAAAAAAAAATATGACAGAAATTTCAAATTTTAGTACAATAAAAATAATTGTGAAAGATGGTGTTGGGAGAAAATATTAAAGCTTGCAAGATATAGAATATTCCATACTGCATGTCATTAAAAATAAAATAAATGAAAATCAGTATTTTTTTGTTAAACAATGTGTGACAAAAGGTACTTAGTCGAGTTTTTACAAAACTGTATTTTTTGCAAAAAAACAAAGAATAATCAGGATGTTTAAGGAAGATTTTGAAGCTACCATATACTTCTTTGGAATAGAGGAACTAGAAGAGTAGATATATTGCCAGCTTTTTAAACTTTGAAACCATTGAATTTTCAGAGTTTCCTTAATATCGCAGAACATATTGTATGAGGGTACAGAACAATTAAAATGTGGGAAGCAGAAAGATTCTCATCGGAAAATATAGCAATATAGAGAACACTGATGATCTTTGTTGCTGATCTTATTTAAATAGGTGTTAAATTTTAAGTTTGAGTTGAGTTGAATTATAGTAATTATAACTTTCTTAATTTAGTTTTCTTTTTCCAGTTTTCCTAAAATGGGAAAAAAAAAAACAAACCAAAAAACCAAACCACTGTACATCAAAAGAAACAGAGAATAAGTTTCTCACCAAAAAAAAAAAAAAATCTGAAAAAAATCTGAAATAAATGATTTGTCTAAAGGTTTTAATAATTTTGTTTTGTTTTAATTTATTGAAAGATAGCTTGAAATTCAATTTTTAAATGGAAAGTTCATACATTTTATTAAAATTTCTCAAACTAAATGTTAATTTGCCTTCATTTCCTCTTATGCATTTAGTCAATTCCCAGCTCAATTTTTCTTCCTTTTAGAGTGATCAAACCCATATTTAATAATGAAAAACTGACCTTTATTTTCTTTTAAATATCTGTTCAAACATCTGAAGACACGCAATCTGGCTTCAGAACAAACACACACATGCAAGAGGAAAACTCATAAGAGCAAAATATTTCATAAATTGCTAAATTTCAAATGAAAACAGCTTTATTTTGACATTTCCTTGCAAAGTCTGTTTTCAGAATGTAAAGGTTTTGTGTAGCCTCGTCAAAGAAAAGGGCAAAACTAATTAAAAATCAAATTGTTTCTGGCAGATACAGTTTCTTTTGGGAGTTAAGATGCATACATTTATTACCTGCAAGCAGGTGCCTCCATGGATGTGTGACATGTGAGACAGGGACTTAGTTCAGGTCTCTGGAGAGAGATATTTGAGCCATTTCAGGTGGAGAGGACTAGGAGAGAGACAGGAGGCAGACTGGTACCTTCTGGACTAGGCAGACAGAAGCTGATTAAATGGACTAAGGCATCTCATGGCAGTCCTGCTGTGAAAAACAATCTTACTAAATAATGTCATGGTAACTTTTGTCTTGTTAGTCACAAAAAACATGCTAACAATTAATGAAAAATAATCTTGGTGTTCAAAAGGCATATTGTGATACCAGCATAGAAAGAATATTCTGTTCACATCCGCCTTGAACTGGGGTTTAGCTGCAGGAGAGTGGTTTGCAGGAGAGCTTGAAAATCTTTGAGGAAATTATGGAGTCTCAGTGTATTTACCTGTGTGGGGCTTTGAAGCAAAATGTGAGCAATATGTATCAGCATTTGAGAACTCAAATTTCCCTCTGCTTGGCCATGTCCTCAATGCTTTTAGCCTCTCCTGCAGAGAGGACTCCCTTGGGTGAGATGAATCTGCACAGTTAGTGCTAAGTGTAGAGCATAGCACATTTAGACCTGTGCTGTATCTTCAGAGCCCTACAAAAGGGAATTAATACATTGGGAAGCCTGGCTGTTACTCTTATTTTGACAATGGTCTCATTATTTTATCCTGCTAATCTGATTTTCAAAGATTTATACATTAATTTTTTGTACATTAATCCCTGAAACTATGCTTGGAAAGTCCATGCTATAAATACCACACCACTAATGCACATGCCAGGAGTAGACAAAAGTTACAAGAAACAGACAAACCTCAGAATAATAATTTCATTATATCACCTTTATAAATCATCCCAGCTATTCCAACACTTTAATTACAAGGTGACACTTCCAGTCTTAAAGTATTGCAGCCTGTGTAATAAATCATTTCACTTTATGCATGTTATGAATCTGACTACTGTGCAGGAGTCATTTTACAATCCGTCTGCTTTCCAAAGGCAGCAAGTATGTAAGAAATTAAATAATACAACTAGAAAACTCAATAAAAATATTGTGCCAGTCCTGAATTTATGACAATGTATATACATGAAATATATGTGGTGTTTTCCACATACTCTTCCCAGTATCCCACATAAGCTTCTCTGTGGACTGCAGGTATGGGCCAAACAGCCTGGGAGTGGGAAGAAGGTGGCCAGTTCTGGAGCTATTGTACCCAAAAAGTGATATTTTATGAAAGCTGCATGTAAAGGACAGAAGCTCCAGAATAATTTCACTAAGCAACTCGTAGGCAAGGGAGTAAGAAGAAAATGTGAGTGAGGAAAAAAAATGTGTGTGACTTGTTTTCAGTCTAACACCCTCACAACATAATTGCAATTAAGAAAAAGCAGAAGGGATAGAACAGTTTGCTGTAAACAATGGCTTCAGGATGTCAAAATGAAAATGAACAAAACTGAGTAATTACAGGAGTAAATACAGTCCTAGCATGGGGTCTGCTATTCTGTTAGGTATGCACAAAAATTCATAGTAATGTTAATAAAGGCTGTAGAGACAGTCAGTCTGTGATCCATACATCATTCCTCTTCAAATTTACCTGCAGAGTTATTCGTTCTGCAGCCTTAAATCATAGAAGCCATTGTTGTTCAAGAAAAAATGCCACCTTTTATCTTCGCTTTGAGGTGTGTTTCATCACAGACCTAACATTAAGGTGGCAGGATTGCTGGCAATCATGTTATGCAGCCTCTCAGAAAAGTTGTTTGCAATAATAGATATGTTGGAGGGAGGTCAAGCTGTTTACCATGGACAGAACCTTCCAAAGCAGTGGATTAGATGCTAGAAATGTTCTCCTTTCTTATCACTTGATCCTTGTCTTGACTGCAACTCGTTACATTCACTTTGCTGATTTCAGTTTGTTATCATCACAAGTTTTGAAGGCATTTGACTAAATCAGAAATATGAATGTTGCAATTACCATCGAGTTGGGTGCATTCCCCTTTGCAAAGATGAAATAATTTACCAGATGTTTCGGGGCATGGAATTTCGATGTAATCATATTAACCTCAGCCTACCAAGTAGTAGTATATGAGTATATAAGCTGTGAAACTGGAATAGATTATCCATTATTTTGCTCAAGAAGAAGCAGCTTCCCCCACATACAATCACTGCTTTTACATATTAATTCTCTCAGCGTACATCCTGGCTAAAGTGTTAACATTGTGTGATGCAAAAGTGATATCCATAATTAATGAGCATCTCAAATCTAGGCAGTCATGATTGTAATTTCTGTGCTGCTATTTTTATTTTTGTTTTTCATTTGTGACATTTGAAAGAAAAATAGTGTTATGGTCTCTGTCCATCAAGTTTACTTTTTATTCTATACATATTTTCCTTATTGAAAGTTTCATCTTTTTATCTGTGAACCAGTAAGGTTCTGCATATAAAGAAACCCATTTTGAAATCAACTCCATATGGGCAGACCATATGGGCACACTGAGTCCCACTGAAGTGAACTATGGTTAGCATTTCTTATTTCTGCTATAATAACATGCATGAGTCCCTAACCATGGGCCTTGTTGTGCCAGGCACTGTACAGACAAAAGAAAAACCTAATCTTAGTGCTAGCAGATAAGCCATCACAGTACAGATAGCATGAATGCTGCAAGTCATTATGGTGGCAGACTAGGTTGTTAAATGGCACATATCGGTATTACCCTGTCAGATTTAATGAAATCACCATTTTTATATCATTCCCTTTATTGTGCATCCCTCTGGAAGAGGTCATTCTCATTTCCTTTCTGGGTATAAATCACAAGTGTTCTTTCCTGCTGTCAGTGAGGTTGTGCATATGTGTGTTAAGGTTAGAATGAAGCATCGTTTTGCACTCTGGACATGTCTAGAGGGGAGGTAGGTGTGGAATAAGGGATAAAGGGAACATGTCGTGCATTAATAACCTTACAGGAGCTCATTGTTCTTAAAGCTGGGTGCAGTAAAATATTCAGTAAATATGTCCATGTGGAAAGGCTCCGTAAAATACAAATTTCCATATGAATTTATGCCCATGGTGTTTTACAGATGTTCCCTTTTTAGGAAAATCCTGTATAATGACAACAGAATTAAATCAAAGCTTTATTTCCTGACAGTTATGCTTCCCATGGCAAATATTTACATGTAAAAGCTGGAAGGAATGATACTGATCCACCCAAAAAAACGGGAGGATGTGCTTATCTGTTCTAGGAGCATTATAAAGGTGACTCTTCAGAGAGAAGGAAAAAAAGATGGAAAGGCATATGCACGTGCATATTTTGTGATCATCAAGGTTGATCAAGATTTCACAATCAAGCTCTTTCCAAGTAGGTCACAATTATATTGCAAACTGCTTCCTTGAAAAACAATGGTGGGTAATAATGTGGAAACAGAAGATTAAAAATAAGAGGCAAAACCTTAAGAGTTATGATAATATCCCATTAAACAATTTATCTGCGGCTGCAATGGATTCTGTTATTAAAATTCTTTAAATCAGGTTTGGAAGGCTTTCAGGAAGAGATGTTCTCACTTAATCCAAAGTTATGGGCTTTACTTACAGAATTTCGGGTGAGAGTGTCTGACCTGTGCTATGCAAGCAGTCAGGTTAGATGATCATAATGGTTCCTTCTGGCCCTAAAATCTATCAATATATTAAGCCTCCTGCTGTAATGCTCTGATGCAGAGGCAATTTACATCAAGTTCTGAAGAGCACTTAAATTGATTGTTTCATTAAACCCCATTTGAATGCTTCTACATCTTGATGCGTGCTACTTCTGGGTGCCTCACAGATTTCATTTGGCGATCTTCAGCTCCTGAGAGGCTTTTATGTCTGCCTGGCCTGGATTGTGCCTTCTGCCGGCCGGAACAGCCTGTTCCTGGGGAATTCACGCGGCGAGGAGCCCTGGTGCCATGTCTAGTGCCCGTGGGTGGTTCCTTGGCTACCACTGGGAGGTGCTTCCAGCGGCTCCGCTCAGCGCTCCCGTTGGCATCATGAGGAATGAGCTCAGCTCTGTGTGGGAGCGAATTTCAGATCTTTCCTACACCTACAGCCTTCTGCCAAAAATAAGATGCAATCATTTGTTTCCTAGGTGATAGCGGCACTGGGCATGTGCAGTCCCTGCTGCCTCTAAAATGGTGAAGTGTGTTATCAGCCTTCCTTACAGTGCTTTTGAGGCAATGTATCAAGCAGCTTTTACTGCAGAACAAATGGCTTCTTGATTATGTACAGAAGGGGGAAAAATGTATTGAGGTTTGCAATTCATTACTCATTCTTGGCAAAAGTAATTTTATTCTATTTGTTTGCTTTTTCTGTGGTAAGTGAAGGGAAGAGGGAGCAAGAAATGTCAGTTTCAAGGTTTCTAAATAGCAGAAGACCTTTTAGGTGTTCTTTCTTGATAGTCTTTCTTAATCTGTGTCTGTATAAAGCTGTGGAAGTTCTAGTTTCAACCTTGTTTTCTCATGCAGATTTTGAAAGCTTGTCAAAGCAGAATATCATCCGAGTGTGTCTTCTATCTATAGAGCATCTGAATGCCAAAAAGACATAAAAATATTTGCATTATGCTACTGTCCTTTGCAGGAGGCAGTAAAGGGTAACATAAAAAGTATAAAAAGACTTTTTGTATCCTGCTAGATGTTTTTAGTTCATCTTATTTTTTTCAATATTTGAAATGTCTGCAAGTTTTGAAAATATGCAAAGAATTTCTGAGTTCTTGTAATAATGCAGTTCACTCATCAACTTAAATTTTGTTTTCATTTACAATAGCTAAAGAGAATTTTTATTTTAAAATTTTTAGTATTTTATTGTGAGGTCTACTAAAACTTCTTTGTTGTCAGAAATTCTTGACTTCATTGGCATGATGTCCACATGAAGGCCAAGCAATGATGACTCTTGCTATGTATTCTACTCCACTTAAGGCAAATATTTAAGTAATTTTTTTTATTTTAATCTTCTGAGTAATACTTGTCCTTGTGGACAAAATGATGGGATTTCACTACAAAAATATTTTTATAGCCCTGATTTGGGAAGCTGAAAATTGCTGATTTAACTTATGGCTATTTTCATCCCGATTATAAGCAAAAGTCTGATTGCAAAGTTTCACACTCCTTTGTCTAGCTGGATTTTGGGCTGAAAGTTGGAGCAATCTCTGTGCTCTGTCATTGATTGGTGTAGTGAGATGGAATTCCCAGTTACACAAAGTGAAGATGTGCTTCTTCCTCTTGGTGTACATGGGGAGTGTTACTTGCACCTGCCTCATATAGGGGTGTGAGCATATGGAGAGAAGTCTCTTTCTCTGTAAATTGATTTTAACACAAAATGATCCCCAACCCTCAAGGCCCCCCAAAATCACGCATGTGCACAGTCCCCCAAAACAACCAAACCAAGCCCAAAAACACACAAAAGCCCTAAAAAATTGGAAGATTGACTTCTCAACTTCTCCCTTACAAAAACCAGAGGATGGTCTGAAATTGATGAGAAGGCAAGCTCTAAAATACTTGTAGCTAAATATTTCTCATCTTGTTTTTCTACTTGAATCAAAATCCTGATTATTTTATCAGGTTCAGGAAAAGGTCACACAGCAAGATGATAATCTGCACAGCTTTCAAATCATAGTAAACCCATAAAACCTAATTTACATGGACAGTTGTGATATTAAAACCCTGGAGGACTGCAGTTTGCAGGACTGCAACAGAGCAAAGTTCTGTGTTTCAGAAGGCATAATTTTTGAAGAAAATGTGATTTGTTAAATTGCATTTTGATATTACATCTTGGTATGAGAAAAAAGTAATGACTCTATACCACAAAAACCCAAAGGGAGTTGTGGTGAACACTGCTATCACATAAATTGATCTGATAGCTGGTCTAGGTGCTGAATTGCAGCAACAAGCCTTGAATATGGAAGGTGATTCTTGTCACCTCTCTAATGGTATTTTAAAAATCTTTTTTTGTTCCAGAAGCCACCTTTGAATAGCTCACTTCTGGCTACAGGAGTAATTTATTTTCAGTCAACACAAGCAACAAACTTCTGTCTTTGGAAAGAATTTCTTAAATATGGCCAAAAAGAAAATATGGCAATGTACACTCTCAGCATCTTCTTAAATGTAGCAAATCGTTACCAAATTTACTGTACTCTCAGCGATTGTTCTACAGTCTTCCTCCACACTTAGCTCCATTTCTCAATATTACTTCTCTTTTTTTTTTTGACTGAAATTACTTAGGGTATTTCTGGGGAATTAACAAGTGTCCTCTTGCTGCTGAAAATATGTCCGTAGTGTCAATATAAAACAGGCTGCAAATGTTTTGTGTGCAAAATTGAAAAAAATCCCAATAATCTAGGGTGATAGGTCTTGTGAAGTTGGTTCCCTTATTGCATCAGCAAAACTTTTGCATCCTTGGTTTCAAAGAAGTTAAGTTCCATGTAAGCAAAATCATGGTGGTTTTTTTGTAAGCAAGTGTCAAAAAACAGAAGTATTATCAGTATTTATAAAACACTTAACAAAAATAAGCTTTTTACTGGGAAAATATTAGCATCAACTTAGAAGGGAATTGTCTATTCAAACATGGTCCTAACAAACTTGACCATGTCATGAGAGCTTTGTTTTTCTTCTCTCACTGGAGTTAAGAGACCTGTGCACAAAGCAATGTTTTGGGACATTTTACTTGTGCAATTTGTGTGTGTGAAAGTTGTGGGCTGGTTCTTTTTTCTGTAAGGTACAACATTTTATCTGTGCTTAAAACAATGTCTCTTTGCCTTCCTTGCAATAGCACACGTGTAGATATCACCGCAGTTTTGGCTTTACATACAACCACCAGTCTTCTTCTAGGACATGTTCTCCAGACACCTGAGAGATTCAAATGTTTCCCTTTCTTAGATCTGACCTTTTATTTCAAGTTCTTTTCATTCATGCTGTTTATAGAGTGGGTACTTGTTTGGAACCAATCAAAAGCCCATTCACCTCTATAAAAATAAGTGTTTTTCTATCTTTGTGCAGGCTTTGGATTGTATATGGCTTTATGAGACCCATATTCATTTCAACCCAGTTTCATATCAAGTAAACAGTGAATTCAGATTTTTGTATACTTCCCTTCCAAATTTCTTAACTGTTTTTGTTTGTTTGTTTGTTTTTTTGTTTTAGCAAGATAAGACCACCTTCAAAGAAAAGTGGGAGATACAGGTAAGGCAAACATCTGGCCTACCCTAGAGCTGTACTAGAAACATGGAACAGTTACTGCAGTTTTTTAATAAAGTGCAGCAGAGTTGTATCTGTGAAGAGAAAAAAAAAAAAAGAAGAGACTGATTTTTTCCTACCAAAACACAAGGAGTGTTTCATTGTTACCTGACTTATTATTTTTTATTTCTTCTGCATTCAGAGATCATCCAAGTGCTCGTATCTGAGACCTTCAGAGATACAATTCTAATATTTTTTTCCATTTAATTATTTTATTTCCCATCCTATTTAAGCCTGAAATGATGTCTCAGAACTTCTTTGGGCCAGAGTAGGATTTTTCACATGGCTTCTTAAGGTCAGAATTCATATTGGGAATCTCAGTGGGTCCACACCGTGATAAGCATTTCTGTCAACTCAATGCCGTGGGAGTAGCTGCATTAGAAATATGCACAATAAGGTAGGTTTGACAAATGAATAAGCTCAGAATGTTCTTTAGCACACCATGTGTCTGAGCTGCTTTAATGTACAGACTGATGTTTAAGCTCAGGAAAATGAGAAATTATCATTTAAACGTCATATTCAGCTAGTGATCCATGCTGGGGAAAAAACAGACCATTTAGCTCACTCTCCAAAAAGAAGTTTACACCTGAGTCTTGGCAATCTCTTAACCAATTTTTAAAACAATGTTTTTCCTTGTATTATGAAAACCGCGTTATGTTCATCTCACTAACTCTCAGAGCTCATTAGGCAGGTATCTGCTTCTCAATTACTTTTGTTTTCATAAATTAGCCAATCCTAAGGTACAACCATTTCTTAGGGATGACACGAATTGTACCAGCCAGGCACCATTTCCTGTCCACTGATCATGAAGGAAGTACAGATGACCAGAGGTAGAATTCACATTACAGTAGCATATGTTTGATAAGGAAAGTTTTGTTATGCATCCACTCTCAATATCCAAGCTGTTCATGCTCACACATTACTGTAAATGGTTTGGATCCATCAGCAATCAGATTATTCATCCAGCAGGCTACCATGGCACAACTCTTGATCTTGAAAAAAGAATCCAGAAGACATATTAGGAGAAACCCTAAACATAGATAGAATATGACCAGTCAACTGTGTTTTTTGTCTTAATAAAGCACCCTTGTACACCTGGAGTCACACAGCATCCAAAAACAAAGCTGCATTTCTCTTGGTTGCATTTTCTTTCAGCGTGCACTAATAGTCAAAGGAAGAAAGTTTGACAGAGAAAAGTTTTTGGGCAGTTGTGTAGATAGATTTATCTAAGGGAAAAATAGAGCAATAGGTAAGAGAAAGGAAATGCATTTGGTATTTAATTATAGTTCAAAGTAATTTATCTACTAGTTTTCTTCATCAGCCTCTTCCTTTTCTGGAATGGGAAAAAAAAAAAAACAAAGATAAAAAATGAAAGCAACAAAAAACCTTCAACATTTCACAAATTCAAGAGCATACTCAGTGCCAATAAAAATTGAGGTGCACCTGCTTCATCAATGGACCAAACAGAATTAATTAATTTGACAGAAACTGTAAATTTGTGAACAGCAGCTACATTGCTGGGTCTCAAAAAAGTAGTAATTTTCAAAATACAAAGACTTTTTTTGTCAATGTTACTATGGTAACTACAGTAATTGTTTACCTAGGAAGACAATATTGGAGATTTATCATTTAAAGACATATACCAAACTTAACACCTCTGATTACTGCTTATCTTAGTCCTTTCCCCCACCTCTTTTAGGTGTCTTGCAGGAAGGTGAGGGACTGAAATAGTTTTGTGTCTATGCCCCCTGCCACTGTTCCTAGTTCTACTCCTGAGCTGATATTTTGCACAGAAATAGCTTCAAGCAAGGAGACAGAGCTGGCTCCAAGTCACCTTCTGTGGCAGGTGAACTGCCAAGCTGGCATGTGCTGATCCAAGCCTGTGTTACTGCTGGAGCAAGGTTGTTCTGTGCTACGTATTTCCCAGTCTTTTGCCAACCTCCTTTGTTCAAAGGGGGAATGGGATGCATATCACAGTGCCAGCAGGAAGGATCAACTGGCCAAGAATAGATGGAAATACAAGTGTTTCAGGTGAAATACACCAGTAAGGTGATTAGTGTGGGGCATTGCAATGACATTTTGCCACTTTGTTCTGGAGGACAGAGTTTGTTTTCAGGCAAAATTCAGCACCTTTTCAACCTGTTTATCTTCATGCAGGTTAGTCCTCAGAATGGCTCTCCAATCAAAGGACAGTACTCCACAGTGGTCAATGATGAGCTGGGGCGCATTAAATTCCACCTGGGAGGGGAAGAGCTTATGGGAAAGGCTGAGAGGAAGAGCAGGGACACATAACTTTCTAGTGGATGTCTGTTTCCAGCCAGGAAGACTGAACAGGTGAGGACTTCCATAGACAGACAGAAGCAGGCACACATTCACATCTGAGAGCACTTGGCAATTCAGGGATGTTCCCACTGACTGGAAAAGGAAAACAACACCCATTTTTAAAAAGGAAAAAATAAAGACAATAGGGACCACCAGCCAGTCAGCCTCATCTCTGTGCCTGGTAAAATCACAGAGCAGATCCTCCTGGAGACTGTTTTAAGGTACATGGAAAATAAAGAAGCCAACATAGTTTCACTAAGGGCAAATGTCTGATAAATATGAAGGTGTTTTGGGTTACAATACAGGATGTGATAAAAGGTATCTATTCTATCACCATCTCCTGAGGGTGGGATCAGTGATCCTTATCTCCA
>PYHW01010466.1:2315402-2347369 GCA_013186435.1 Turdus rufiventris | reverse complement strand
AAACATCTGAATTTTTTTCCTTTTGTTTTTCTTTGTTTTAGAGATTACTTTGCAAGAAAGCAGATACTTGGCTTATTTGGTCAATACAACACCATCTTCTTGTCCATACTTTGATTGTTCTGCCTGTGTCCCACAGGGTTTATTAATTCTGGAACTGAGGAGAATCCAAATTAATATTCCTTTAGCCTCCTTATTTTCTGTCTTAAAACATGAGGGTGGTTAGGATGCTCTTTAGAGACACTGATTATACCAGAGTCTTACTCATACTCTTTTACCCCTGCAATTTTCTGTATGGACAAGTTCCTCAGAGTGCAGAGATACAGCAAATGTACAGCTTTGCCAATGTGTTAGTATTTATAGGTGCTGCTGCCACAGAAGTAATGAGTGTTACCAATAGTGGGCTTGCAAAATGCAGTCATTATGTCTCCTTATTCAGGTAGCAGTTTATTTATATTTTGGTGGTGCATTACAAACAGGAAGAGGAAGCTTTCTTTTTTGTTAACTTCAAAAATAGTGTCAGAATAGGAGGGAAAATTTTATGGTGGGCAAACTGAATTTACCATCAGTAGAGAAGACTGCAGCTAATTTTGTGGGTTCTGTAAAATGGTTGAGAATGATGGAAAGGGAGGAGGGGAGAAAGGGGAGAAAGAGAGCAGAGGAGAAGAACCTTTTATATATCTGTATTTATTGGGACCCCATTTAAAGGGTCAATGAGAGGCATTAGGAATGCAAATGCCATGGCCACCCCCATCCATTCTGCTTGCCTCCCTTAATCTTTGATCCAGCTGCTCCAAACATCTGGCACAATGAACTCTGACTCTGGGATATGATTCACGGGGAGTCCTTGGGGATGTGGGTGTAAGAGCTGCTTTGCATCCACTGTGACGGCTTCTACACAGCTCTGTGTGTCCTGCTTGTGGGGGATCCTCTCCATCCCCTGCTGGAGTCACCCTGCTCCCTGCCAGCCAGCTGGTTGTCTCTGTTGCCAATGAGATGTGGCTGCTTTCTGACTCTCTCATCACACACACAGTCCCAGGGGAAGGCAGACAACTGCTGTGACAGCCCAGCAAAGCAGTGGCACCTCCCCTCTCCCCCAGTTCATGCAACATTGATTCCTTCCAGAGCCCTGTGCACAGTAATACCACTTTGCTTTTGGTCTCACCATTCCTTTCTACAGACACAACCCTCCCCTCCTTCTGTCTCTTCGTGCTTTTTCTACAAATACATGTCCCTTCTTCTTTTCTGTCTCCTGACCTTCTAGCCATTTCACAGTGCATGGCTAATGAGAAAGACAGTGTCTGACAGAAGCATGGGTTCAGGCAAGAAGAGGAAAGATGGTCCTTTACCTGCCAGCCCACCAGGGCAGTGAAAGAAATGGTAACTAGCAGGGTCTCCCCTGGCATGTAATCACCCACCTTCATCCCTTCAAGCACCAGCACAGAAGCTCTTGGAACTGCATAGAGGAAATAAATAGAGTCACACACACTCACAGTGCCCTCTGATTAAGACCTGACCTTTTGCAGGGCTTCTGTGACTGAAGGAGCCAGGAGAGCTGGGTAAAGGTGTGAAGCAGGTGCCAGCAGATGGGCTGTCAGCCAGTCCCTGGCTGGGACTGAAGGATGATGTGAAGGAGAAAGAGGCCATACTCCACACCTGGTAAGGATATCTATCCTTCACAATCTGGGATGAAAGAAGCAGTCAAGCTGGTAATCTGGTGGAAGAGAGACAGCAATAAAGGGATCACAGGGAATTAGGAGCACAGATGGAGTCATAGTAAGGCTTTTCCTTTTCCCCTCTGCTCTAAAAACTTGATCAAAGTTAACTTGGAGGGGCAGGGGTGTGAGGAGGACATGGTGCAGGTTGGATATGGCAATGCAATCACACTGTGGGGGGGCCACATCATGTAGGGGCTGGGATTTGGGTCATTCAGCAGCTGTTTTAAAAAAAATAAAAAGAGATAATATTTTAAGCATCAACCCAAAGAGGGGAAAACCAGCAGGGAGTGTCAAGCTGTGGAGCAGTGGCAGAGAAAGGCTGTTAATTCTTGAAAATGGATGTGCAAGCTAATCCTTCCCTGCAAATCCTTCCCCTTTACAGCCTGGTATACGGTCAGGCTCAGCAGCCTTTTAAATGCCAGATCAGCTCTTACTTAAATGGCATTTTGCTTTGCTATTTATTTATTAATTTATTTCACTTTATTTATTTGTTTATTTGCTAACAATAGCTTTGAATAACGAGCTGATCTCTGTCTGTCATTGCGTTGCGATGGCTCCTTGGTGTCCCAGTAGGAGTGCAGGGATGTGTTGAGTTTGCCAGGGCTCAGGCTACCCCGGACCTTTGGCACCCAGGCACGCCTGGCCGGAGCCCCCTCCCCGTGCCCTGTGCCCACCCTGTGCTGGAACGCAGCGGGGCGGGATGGCTGGGTGCCAATGGAAGCAGGAGCCGGCTGCGTGAGCGGGGCTGAGCCGTGAAACGGGGGAAAAAAGGGAGAGGACAGCATCTGGGAAAATGCAGGGACACCGGAGGAGAAGGTAAAGCTCCGGCTAGCTTCCGAAGGGAAGGGTTAACCGAGGAAAGGCAGATAGATGTGCTCTGCGGGCAGGTAGTTCGCAGGTGAGAGTGCTGCTGCGGGATTTGTGGGACGGAGGAAGCAGAAGGGCTCGGAGGGTACCGAGCTGGTGGGCAGAATGTAGGCTAACAAAAAAGCTTGTCCGTAGGGCTGCAGATACGGTCCAGGGATGCTGGCTGAGGCAGCAGAGGGCTGGCAGGGAACTGCAGAGCCTCTGTGTCCAGAGAGCCCGGGATGCCAGAGGGGAGAGAGCCGGCAGGAGAGGGTGGCTGCAGGTAACCCTGCCGTGGGGAGGAGTGGGGGCAGCCCGAGGGGCACAGAACAGGGGCACAGCCCGCCCGCGGGGCTGGCGGCTCCGTTTGCCCTTGGCGGGGGCACCGCTCCTCATCCTGCCGTGCCCAGTGCCGTCACCCTGCAGGCAAGGGAAGGGCACGGGGCTGGGGAGGGCAACCTGTCCTTCCAGTGGCAGACAGTCCCTCCTTTTTGCTTGATGTTTCTGTCTCCGTGTGTGCATTTATGTGTAGAGGGCTGGTCGCTGCTCTTGCATCCCTCTCTCTCCCTTTGCCAGAGAGCAGCAGGCAGAGCCCAGGCTGGCATACTGCTTGGTTTCCTGGAGGGATCTGTGCCACTTGGTGGCACTAAAAAGTTGCGCTGAAGCGCGGTACTCGCCCTAAAGAAAAGTGCCCTCGCCCCCCAGCCCCGTGCGGCAGCGGAGTGCCCGGGCCCCCGGCACTGCGACCTCGGCGGACAGCAAACTTCGGGGGGCAGTTCACAAAAGATCATCGGGACCGCCGGAATAAACTAATAAACTCTTCCCCGAGACTCCGTTTTAAGCAGCTTTTTTTTTTTTTTTTCTTTTTTCTTTTTTTTTTTTCCCCCTTCCCTTGGATGATGCTGTTCTGAACCGATTGCCGCTTTCCTACTTGCCGGAGCACAGTGCCCAGAGAGATGTGTCGGTTTGCAGGGAGACTTTACAACCTTCAGAGCATCCGGAGAGATTTCCTCACAGGGCAGAACGCAGGATTAGCTCACTATAAGCATAGAGACATTACTACCGTGCAAATGTGAGGAAGGGCTGAGGTGTTTAAGCAGGTGGGTCAGCCTGCAGCAAGTATTTAGGAGGACCAAGGCTGAGGTGGCAAAGACCCATCTGTTGTTTCATCGTTTGTTTGTTTATTCCTCCTCCTCATGCCTTCCCCCTCCCTTAAAACCAGGGACCGTTCACGCCTCTTGCAAATGAGATTTGGGCGATGCTGAGAGAGCAGCGTGTTGCATGGCGTGTGTGTGCATGCATTCGCGGGGGTAGGATACTCGGTCCTCAGCATTCGCCTGCGATCAGAAGAAAATAGGATGTGCCTGTAGCTGGAGGAGTGACAATGCTAGCCGAGTGGGGCTCACCTGCTGGTGCTCTTTGCAGAGGCATTTGAGGATTATTCAGCTCCAGAAGGTCTGTGTGAGGAGCATTATCTCTGCCGTGGCTGAAAATAGGAGGTGCCTACCCCTACCTGTCTTAATTATTGCTACCAAAAGGACCATTTTGCCACCACCGTGGGAAGAAGCACTTGCTGCCACTGACAAGGTAATGCTGTGGGTTGGGAGAGGGTATTTATGTGCCCTGGATTGTGGACAGAAACCCTGTCGATGAAGGAGGGACTCTTCCCCCCCTCTCCTTCCCTTCTTGCTTTTGCTGTGTACCCCGGCTGATGGAGGACTAGCACAACCCTTGGGGGAGCAACAAGCCAGCTGGTGGGGTGCCTCTCTAGGGGTTGCATGGGCATCGCGGGGTCAGGGTGCTGGAGAGCAGCTGGCACTGATCCCTCCCCGGGAGCATGATACGTGTGGGGCTGCAGGGACCGGGGGTACTGTCACACCTGGGCTTGGTGATGTGTGTGACATAGCCCCTCTGCTCACAGGGGGGGATTTGTCTTGCTAGGAAGGTATAATGGAAACGGGAATGTATTTGTTTTCCAGAGACAGCCAGGCTTAGCTCAGCCATAGACTTCTGTGTGACCTTGGGACAAACCGCTTGGCTCTGCTCGGCGAGTCCCGTCTGTTACTCATTTAATAATCAAAGCTAATCCCCCAACGTGCAGAAATGGTTCATCATGGACCGAGGGGGACAGCTCGGACCAGCCGAGCAGGGAGACAGAGACCTAAGCACCAGTGTGGATGCACACATGCATGTCTGTATGCACAGCCGCTTAGTTGTGGCAGCGCAGGTAGCTATGTTGGGAGTTAACCTCATCCAACAGTTTTCTCTAAGACCCAGACCTATGCATTTATTTGTAAACATGCGATCCTGCGTGCCAAATGTGACCACCGTGGCAATTTTTGCCACCGGTTGATTTCCAGGTTGTTTTATTTTTGTCTTCCCGTTCCACAGACCTGGCTGGGCGGCGAGCGCTGGCGGCGGGCGGTGCTCAGCACCAGGGACAGCGTCCGCTCCTCGCTGCCCGCCGCCCGCTCACCCCGGGGCTCCGGCACCCCGGCAGCCCCACTCACACTCCGTCTCTTCCCTGAGAAAAGATTTCCCGTGGTGGGAAAAGGGTGGCTGCGGGCAGGGAGAGCCAGGATGTTTCTTTCTCCTAGTCTTGAAGACATAGTAGGGGATCATCTCAAAAGTGGCAGAGGATCATCTTGAAAATACACCACGCTAAATCCTGAAAGGGAATGACGTATAGAGGAGTTAACTGTCAGGCTCTTTGATTTCCCTATGACTTTTTTTTAAATTACCATATTCCTAAACATTTATATCACATGCTAATCTTCTGCGAATTCTCAAACACTGACTACGTTTTAATATTTATGTTACATGATCATGACATTGATCTTATTTCAAATGTTCAGAGAGTATTTTTTTGGGTCCCTATATGGATTTTCTGTCATTTTATCTTCCTACATAGTTATGACATTGCTGGCATAGTGGTAGTACTGGCTTTCCATCATAACCACTCTTGTTGCAACTCATTGGGAAGTGGTTTCTGAAAGTGCAGTTACTTTTTCTTCATCACCTCATTCACCCCATACAGTTTTATTAATTAATAAAATGTCTAGGATTACACATGAAAACACGCCTGAGCTATTAGTTCCTGCATCACATGGTATAGCTGGGTTTTGGTAACAGCAGCGATACGTAGTATATTTGGCAAAATTAGAGATCATTGCAAGTTTTCATGGGAAGTTAAATATCTACAAATTAAAGCCAAAATTGTTCCATCAGTCTGAAAGCATGTGTGGGCATAACATGGGGAAGAACTTCCAAGGATTGCTAAGGATCTTGTTGATAATTAAAGCATTCTCTGTTTATTAGCTATGAAGAAATGAGATCAACACTTCAGTCTGTCATTTCCAGTGGACGTTCTGACCAAATGGTGAAAATTCTCCCTTGCTGCTTAGCTTTTTCATATTTCTAAGTGGAATTATAGAAAACTGCTTTGTAGTCTCTCCTTTTGTATAAGCTGGGTCTTTTCGTCAAAGAGCTTGATCCAATGCCCACTGGAATTTGCAGAGCTGATAATGTAATGAACAATGTTTGCCCGATGTTGGGTTTTCTGTTTGTTTTGTTAAGTTTGTGGACAGAAAAGATAAACCATAGTAGAAATATCAAAACAGAACAGGGTGCTCATATTCCATGATTTTCAAATAAAGACCATTTGAGTGTGTCAGGTTTTGTATGACCAAAGTGAATTAAGTCTGAGCAATGGGTACAGGGGACCTCCTCCTGCAAAATGAGCCACCCCAGAACACTGGGAGATAGATTACCAGAATAGCTTGAACACACTGCTTGGAGTTTGCAGTACCATAGCAGAACTCAGCAAATCTTAGTATCCTGAGTATACTTTCTCCTAACATTGGTCCAAAACAAGATGAGCTGAGAGGTCGCTCCCTTTATGTAATTGTTTTTCTAAGGCAGTTCCATATTTTGCTACTGTAACATCTTCACTGTTAGAGAAGTGACATGACTGATTCTGAACCAGTAATTCAGTTGCTGCTTGCTATAGTTTTGTCTTCTCTGATAACAAAGCATAGGTTAATTCCTTGGGATATACTGATTTGATCCATATCAACATATATTATCTCATTTCTGATGGATTAAAATTAATTGTGGTATGTATTGTAAATGAATGCCTGGAAAGCACTTAATCAGTAGGTACAATGGCTTTAAGTTATACAAACATAATATATAAGCAAATTTTGTCACCACGAATGAATGGATTTTAAGGATGTTAGTTTTTGTGATTTTTCTGATCCTGAAAATCCTTTAAGGAGAACCTTAAACTTTAGATAAGTCTTTACAGATATCTGACCAATAGTACTCTTCTGAGAAGCACAGGCCATATTCCTAAGTGCTTTCCTGGATTGGGCCACGAGTTCTCATTCTAATACAGCACTTTTCTTTGATTAAGTAATCTGACATTTTATTTTTATTATTGAAATCTGCCTGAAGATTCAGAAAGCATGAACGAGCCTGCTGCAAACCTACAAAAGAGTAATAAAGAAGAAACCCGAAGGGAAGCATTGTTACTTCTCCCTTTTCAATTTTTTCCCCCAATGACACACATTAGAATAAACAAAGCAGTTTGCCTCAGCCGAGTTGGTGCTTTGCCTGTTAGAAACCACCGTGCCAAGTGGGTTTAGACTGCAAAGCACAGGTGCTTCGCTGCGGGGTCACTAGTGGGCGCTGCTATAATAATGTAAGCCCCGGAGGAAAGGGGGTCATCCTGCAGCTCTAAACACAGTTACACCTGCGGGAGCAGAATTCCTGAACAGCAGCCAGATGCATCCCATGCATAAACTCTCACCCACAAACATAGTGGAAAAATCATCTCTTTGGGAACAGTCTGATTTTTTAATCAAGTTTTTTAATTAGTGCCCTTAGATATTAGCGTGCTTTTTCTTTCTTTTGTTCACTACAGATTGCAAGTACAGATGGATATGTATTTGAGATTGGTATAATTTTGAAGGATTTATATATTTTTAATAACGAAAGATTTGTGTGATGTTTCATGGAATATTACAGATGCTCATTTTCTACTCGGTTAAACCTCAACATGAAGTAGCTGGAACTCTGCCCTAAGGGAACAGCTGAGAATTTCTCCTGACAGTCTGGCATGAAGTTTATATTGCCAGGGAGAGCAGAGGTCACAGGAACATGTTGAGTGCTTAATCAGATCTGTGTCTTCAGTCATCTGGATAGTATGTAAACTTTGGTCTAGGGTGAGACTCAGCAAAGGACAGATTGGCAGTGTTATTTTTCTGTCCTACTTCTTCTGCAATTGCTCCAAGCCTGAAGTTAGTGCACCAGAAGACTGAGACCAAAGTGCCCTCTATTGTTAAAGCATGTGACTTCAGGGTAAGTTTATAGTTAGATCTATAACTGAAATAAGCAAGGAACATTGACACACTAGTAATTAAGTACCAGATTCCGTTTCACTTATGTTTCAGTCAATTTGGGATAAGTCCATTGATGCTGAAGAAATTGAACTGTGTGAAAAAAAAAGAAGTTGACCTTAAGTGCTGTGCATGTTGTCCATCAATGAAAACAAAACAGAAAAATTATTAACTGGGAAACAACTCCCATTATTTTGTGCGTACACTCAGGAGTTCACTGTCTTTGGAACTACTGATACCTCTGTTCTCAATCTGAGGGCTATATCATGTCAAATTCCCTTTAGGATTGTCTCTAAAAAATTCAACAAGAGTTGTATTTAAGCTTATGAAATTTTACTTAATTTTGTTTTGGTACTCATCCTGCTTGTAATAATAAGCTGCTTGTTAAAAAAGAGAATTGTAATTGAAACATAGAGGGACTTGTATGTGATTCTTTTGGGAGAGAAGCACAGTTAAGTTGTATATTTGAATAGGTCCCTTGGCCATCTTCTCTTCGGTAAGACATTCTCCAGGAAATATAATTAGTGTGCTTAGTGTATCAGCTCTCTGCTCAACCATTTGGCCTGAAATAGGATTTGTTGCCTGATTAGTCTCAGGGTGTCTTCTCATGGTGTGGCCAGCTGTGCCCATCAGAAGGATGACAGGCAATAGACACAAACTGAAAATCAGAAAGAATAAATAATTCTATAAAAAGAATCTTTTTTACTGTGACTGTGGTCAAACAAGTTGCTCAAAAAAAGTTGTGGAGTCTCCATCCTCAGAGATATTAAGAACCTGACTGAACATTAAAGAGATATTAGGAATCTTACTGGACATGAAGCTAAGAAATCTGTTTTAAATGAACTTAGGGTAGGCAAAGGGAGTGGACCAGATAACTTCCTGAAATGCCTTTCCACCTCAGCTATTCTGCTCTTAAGTTTATGAGTGCAAGGCTGGAGAACGAGATCTCTACTGTGCAATACAAACACATTGAAATATTATTCAATGTGAACTTCAAATTATTTCATTACATTATAAGAGGCCACAGAAAATACTGACTTCAGGTACTTTGGATGTGAATCCTAAGCCCAGTACTATAAAACAGAAGCAGTGTTCTCAGTGTAATTAGGGACTTCTAAAGTCCCAAGTAAATTGACCTTAGCGTTAATATAGTGATGACTGTTCATTACTTGTGGAGCAGTTGCAGCCTGCATCTGGCCCCTTCTATTCCCTTTGATTCCACGGAGGGGAAAGATTTTATTGCATTCAGAAATAGGAATCCCCCAGCTATGACATAACCTAGTATAGTGGAACAGAAATATGAAGGAGACCTTCAGCTTTGCCTCATTTTTTACCCTGTAATTTTATACTGATCGGCACAACTATAAGCAGAGAAGAGCAAACAGCTGTTCTTTGGAGGGAAGAGATAAAAATGGCCTTCCTTCCCTCTCTTTTTCATATATCCTCTGGAAATTTTTAATCCATAGACACAAGACTTAAAAGCATTGGTGAATATGTGTTGCAGAATTAAAACAGTGGATTGGAATTTTTTTTACCACGAGCTCACCCCAAGCCCCTGAACTCTCTCTATTTGTACATCTGCAGATTCACAGGCAGGTAGGTTATAAAAAGGCATCTCATATCCAGTTACAGTCTGCAGCAGAGCTAGCACTTGTTTAGATATACTTGTGTTTGGGACATGTAGCCTTAATCTGAGATGTTCAGAAAAATAAGCACCCGTGGTGTTTAATAACAGAGTACTATTTCTGTTCAAATGTTAATAAATTAATAAATAATTAATTTGTTTATTAATGCTTTCAATTAGTTAAAGGTGTAGGAATTTAACAACTGTGATCTTGTACAAGGATATCCCCTGTTGTTCATCATTTTGGCTGTTCGCAAATTATATGGTACCAGCTTCAGAATGATGGAACAAATAATTGCAAGACATAAGCAATAGTGATAGTCTGTAATTAGGGACTGTAATTAACCTGAACTGAACTTCTGTTATTCCTTAGTGGCAAAGAGTTGCAGTATTGATAGGACAACTCTTCACAGAATTAAAAGAACCCAAACCTTCTTGAAGTGTTTTATAATGGTCTGAACCTTATTTTTTTTATTAGCACTTTATATTACTAAAGTTAATATTACATGAAATTATTAATATTGTAATTAACATTTAAATACTATATTAAAAGTTTCCTCTTTTTTAAGGATTTGCATTTTATTTGTGAATCGTCACTCAAACTCACTCACAGCTCTGTGAAAATAGCTTATAATTTATATATCTAGGTAAAATAATAAAACAGCATCAAGCAGAAGAATATTTTTATATTTGTGTGCCTCATCTTCAGAATCAAGAAGAGTTTCAATGTGTCACTAAACTGAATGACTTAACTGTGAGGAGTAAATTCAAGATTAAAATCCTGTGAGATTGTCAACTCAAAGAAACAGAGGTAGATTTTCTATTGTGATGATTTCTTTCACTGTGCAATATCTAGGTTCTGCTGGAGTCATTGTTAATGGATTAGAAGTGATTGGTGGTTTCTGAAATGTATGAAAAATTTAATTTTTTTATTGCATCTAAAGATTTTATGCCAATAAAACTGAGACTGGGGTCTTTCCCAGTATTTTGTAGATGTTTTGTTAAAAATGAAATCGGGCATATTGGTTCACTAAGTAGCTCAGCATCTTAGATTTAAAAGTGCACTTACCTTTCTGTACTATCGATGTATTCACTGGCAGGTGAGGAGTAATAGATGATGTAAATAGGTATTTAATGTGCTCAGGGATCAAGACCTGGCAAACAACTGTTTAAGCACTGCATTTAAAGCTGGAAGCATTCTGCTGCAAATCTACTGCCAGGTGCAGAACATTTTCAAGTACATTTTCTAGTTCCACAAGTTAACCACACCCCAAGATGTGAAGTGTTTGTTGGTTTATTTATTTATTTGTCCTTCAGCAGCAGTAAAGATGAGTGCAGATTGCATTGTAGTCTATAGGTAAATGTAGCTGATCAAATATTTTGGGCATTAGTCTATCTGTACAGTCTTTGTGTTGACTTCTTGATACCTGTGGAGTCTGTAGGGTTGTGTACAGTAAAAGGATTTTTCAAATTGCTTTTTGATGAATTTCAAAGTAAGAATATAAAAAGGTGAAAACAATTCCATTGCTTTGCTTTTTTAGAATTATTGTTCCTTTGCTTAAAACAAATATAAATAGGGATAACAAAATCAGTTTTCTTAGTCTTGTTTAAAAGCCATTTTTTTTCATGTTGTATATTGCTAAATACAAACAGATTTATACATTCTGCTATTCTTAGAATAACAGCTTTGTGTGTTAACAGCAGTTTCCTAGCACTGGAATGGATAATAGATTGCAGCCCAGGGTCCATTAGTGTATATTAGAGATATAGAAAGTGTTTGAAATTACAGGGAGTTGTTTTGGAAGACAGGCATCAGAAATGACAACACACCTTTCTTCTGTAGAATTAAATACTTGCCAGTCTTCTATGCATTTGAAAATATTTCCCCAAAGAATTTTTAAACATGATTGTCAAGAAGAAAGAAGTTGATTTATACCAGCAGAAGTACAAGCTAAGATTATGAAACAGTCGAGTGAGATAAAGTTTTCCAGCTTGAAAATGATGAAAGCAAGCATACTCAGTAGACAATGTATTGCAGACATTGATAGATGTAGAAATAGGTGCAATTTAAAAAAATATTTTAAGATATTGTATCTTAATATATAAGATTATATATATTGCTGACTTTATAAATAATTTTAAAGATCTTTCTCTTATTTGTTAATTTTTGAAGGGTATGAGGATTATGACCTCATGTGCAGCTCTGCATAGCTGTCCACTTGGAGATGATGGTGACTCCTTAGAGAACAGATGCCAACTCGTGGTTAACAATCAGTATAGTGCTCCTTCTATCCAGAAGATTTGATAACTGCTTTTCACCAGCTCTCCAACTTTTTTTCATCATGTTGTCTCTACCAGCCTAAAATTTCCTAAAATGGTCCTTTTGCTTTTCCTTGCAATTTTGCTGTTGAAGGAAGATGTCTGTGGGAACTTTGGGCTTTTGGTTTCAGCACAGGCAAATGAGAGAAGAGTGGTTGCACACATGCCTGGTGATATTATCATTGGAGCTCTATTCTCTGTCCATCATCAACCAACTGTTGACAAAGTTCATGAGAGGAAATGTGGAGAGGTAAGAGAGCAGTATGGTATTCAGAGAGTGGAGGCAATGCTACATACCCTTGACAGAATTAATTTGGATCCCACGCTGTTGCCAAATATAACATTAGGATGCGAAATAAGGGACTCCTGCTGGCATTCTGCTGTGGCTCTGGAGCAGAGCATTGAGTTTATAAGGGACTCTCTTATTTCTTCGGAAGAAGAGGAAGGGATGGTGCGATGTGTGGATGGATCATCATCGTCCTTCCGCTCCAAGAAGCCCATTGTTGGTGTCATTGGGCCTGGCTCCAGCTCGGTTGCTATCCAAGTCCAGAACTTGTTGCAGCTTTTCAATATACCTCAGATTGCTTATTCTGCCACAAGCATGGACCTAAGTGACAAAACTCTGTTCAAGTATTTTATGAGAGTGGTACCGTCTGACGCACAGCAAGCAAAGGCGATGGTGGACATTGTCAAGCGCTATAACTGGACCTATGTTTCTGCTGTACACACTGAAGGTAAGAGGTTGTTCTTTGCCATGTAGAAATGACTTTGAAATACTCTGATCTGGACTAATTGATGGATGATGGTAGTTTTATGTTGTTGCATTTTTTGCCAGTCAGCTGTCAACAGTATAGATTTTTACTTAATAATAACTTACATTCTCTGTGGGTCTGAAGTGGCATCATGTTGTCAATTTGTCAATGGATAAAAACAAATTTTGAACACAAGATGGTGTATGCTGTAGGGCCACTCATTGGTAAAATTGCTTGATCTGGAGTCTCCCAAATGACCTTAATTTATTTTAGTTGAAATTTATTTACTTTTATTTATCTACTAATGAGTATTTATGTGGAATAATAATTATGGTTATTTTAGAATCCATGAGTAGTGAGAAAGCATCTCGTCTTCATAACGCAGATGCGAGCTACATCATTCTTTGGAAAAATGGTTGTGTCAGAATATGTTCCTGTTTAGTATCTGAGCCACAGAGGTATAGGTACTACAAAACATGCAATTCTAACTAATGTTTGAATGCAAGTGCCCCAGCTCCTCCAGATCAGAAATATTTCCCTCCTTTTTACAGTACTTCATGGAGTATTGCACTACTTCTTCCTCTGCTTCTGGCCATTGGTTTTGGGAGAGAGCAAGGGAAATTTCCTTGAATTTCCTCACACATTTATGGTCCATCAGATGTCCAGAAAATCAGAACTGTGTGCTAAATTGCTTTCCTCTTTTTATTTATTTGACATGGAGCTTAAATCCTTTATCCAGAGTTCAGAAGAGTATGTGATTAAAGGGAAATACTATGGAAAAGTGTATTTGATTTCATTATTCCATGTAGATACTGATAGGATTGAGTTCATCTTGCTAGAAGTGACTAGAATTTCATACTATCTTAAGAGCAAGTTTCATCAGCCTCTGCCTAATGACACCACCATTTAAGGAGTTTATGGAATTAAGTTCTGTGATGAGTGTTAGGACCTCACTATGTTGCCTTTGTTCAAATATACAGATGTTGAATGGCAGGCTCAAAATAGAATCTGAGAGTGGAAAATGTTAAGAGATTAAGTAGTGGTGGTGACGTTAAGTAGTGGTGGTGACGTCGCCGAGCAGTGGCAGATGCTGCTGGCTTTATTACAACCAATAGAGAGCAGATTGCCCTTCCCACACACTGAGTATGCTTCTCTGGCAGGCTTTATACTATTCAAAGCCCCTTCTGAGGAGATTCTGGTATCCAATGGTATAATGTCGAGATCTGTTTCCTTCTACAGATATGCAGAGAGTTTATTCTACAGTATTAAAAAGTTAGAGCTTGCATGCAAATTGTCACAACCACATTTCCATCATGACAGCGAGAGCTGGTAAATAGCTGAAGCCTCTTTTGTATGGTGATGCACGAATACATTAACAGTTTAATCTAAAACTTCAGTGTTCAAAACAGTGTATAAATCACTCGACATGACAGCATGGTGCAGTATTCTGTACCAGCTGATGCCTTTGGCATGGTTAGGTGTGCAGCCTTCCCTTCACAAATATGTATTAATAACATCAGGGTCAAAAATAATGCCACTAACAATAGCATAAGATTTTATAGCCTGACTAATTTTGATGACTCATCTAGTTTTTGCAATGAAAAACTTCTACACCTCTCCTTATTGAGATGGGATGTTTTCATATTCAGTGTGGGAATAGTCATGCCTACATCAAGGTCTGATTCTTCACAGAGTGAAAATATGTACTTTTTCCAATTTCTGTGGACACTTTGGAGCAGATGGTAGTGTATGGCATGTTAATCTTACAGCAGAGGAACTTTGTACTGTGCACTTGAAAGAAGAGAAAAGGGACACAATGGCTGGAGTTTGACATAGGTGCTTTGGGCAAGATAAGAAGTAAATGAGAGAAGACCTGAGTGTGCAGAAGGAGAAAAACAAAATTATGTATATTGCAAAATGTGTTCCTGCTTCTGGCATTATTAAAGTGGATATGATAGGTGGAACATTGTTAAAACCTGAGGCCTCATTCACAGCATATTTGCAGCAATATAATTTTGGACTTCAGTGAAAGAACATTAAACTTGGGTGAACCTTATGATCCTATCATCTAGTTGTATAGTCTGGTAAGGATGATGAAAAGGGTCTCCAGGTAAATAACATCAAAGTTTTATTATAATAGAACAGATGGTATTTATGATGGAATAGAAATATACTAGCTGATCAAGGTACTTTGAAAATTGACAACGTCTGATGTTTCAGGCACTTTCCAAAGACTATGGCACACGTTATCCCTTGAATTTTTTTTAAACTGCCTTTAAAAAACCCTACACATGAATGTTATTTGTTTATTTATTTATGTTGTAGTTATTTTTCATTTTACTATAATATCTTGTAAATTATAACATCCCACTTGACTCAATGTCCTACATTCACACGTATTATTTCAAAACAGAAAAAAAGACTGTTGAATACTGCTCCTTGCAATTTTTATTGCTGTAGAATCTTGACCACCCATAGAAAGTAGTCCTTCTTTTCACACTTCTGCTAATTCTGGCAGTTTCTTTAGCTAATTTTCATTCATTAATTCATTAATAAATGGCATTTTTTCTGATCTTTATTATCATATTCTGATCAATACTATCTTTAGCCTCTGTGAATGATTTCCATGGAGAGGGAGGGTCCTCTCCTCCAAAGCTGTATGGGGAATAAAAAAAAGGCAGGAAAAGCCTGATCACTTCATCTGTTTGGTAGTCCCATCAGCAGATGAATTTATATGTATCTTTTTGGTCTAGTGTAAGAAAATCCTGGCATACAGCAACAGCTCTATAACAAAAAGTTTCTTGTTTGAATCTTTCCTTATACACTTACTAGTTATCTTTGTCTGCAGTGGATTAATGTTTTGGGAGGTTGCTCTGAAATTGTATTGTTAAATCCTTACATGAAACTTCCAGATTTAAAATACACAAAGCATGTTGAGATTCTTGTAAGCTTTGGTCCTTTGACATTTGGCATTACAAATTAAACCAGGTGATGCCTCCAAGTTTACAAGTAACATCTAAAAGTAAATTTTTTTCCTAAAAATGGGAAGGTAGCAATGCCTGCTGTCAGTGTAGCTCTTGTAATTTTAAGAAGGAAGGTTCTTCAAGCCCTTCAACAGAAAATGTAAGTAACAAATTAATGAAATTTCTCATTAAAAAAAAGTCATCTTCACTTTCTGCAGAGTATTTTACATAGGCCAATCAGAAATCTTTGCAAATCTTCGTCTTGTGTTGTAACTCTGTCTTGCTTGACTATGTCAGGAATTATTATCATCATTGTCATCATTGTCATCATCATCATCATCATCTTCCCCCACTGTCCAACTCTTCCTTGCATTGAATCACTTGTGGGGCTCTACTCTGAACCAACCTGACTTCAAAATAAAACCTCCTCATGCACAATGAGGGCTGTTTTTCAGAAAGCCATATCAGTTCTGAGGTTCAGTCCATACTGTGGCCCCATGAACAGACAAGTTATCAGTGCATGTCAGGGATCTAGGACTGAGCAGGGATGAGGGAAATTGGAACGTGAAACTCCATGTACTAGAGACTTATCACTCAAGGCCTGAAGTAACTGCCTTCAAATGGATGGATTACTACAACGGGCATGCAAGGGTTTGCTGGAGTTCCTACTGATCCAACTCTTTCAGTTGACTTTGCAGATGGTTTTTCCCACTTCTGTGGTAGGAGCAAAGCTTAAACAAACTTTCCTTAAAATTAAACCAACATTCACTTCTTGAACCAACTTCAAAGACAGACAGCAAGTCAATAATGCAACCAAGAACTCTGTGTGTGCTTCTGTCTGAAGAAAAGTAGCACAGCAGAGAGAAGTCCCCTGGTTTAATCTCACAGTCTTGCAAGAATATTTGAGATCCTGTTTAACTCAAGAAACTCTTGTCCATCTCTGTGGAAACTAATGCTCACAGGAAGATGTAGAGAGGGAAATTTGTGCATGTGTTTTTGGTTGGTGATGGTGGGCCATGCAGCTCATGCACCATGGGCAATTTTCTCAGCCTTTTTTTGCTTAACCATTTGACATTACAGTTAATTGAAATTGGTGGGAGAAATCAGGAAGAGGCTGGCTGGCTTCTGAAAGACACAGAGTTGGTTGTTTACCTCATTTCCCATATGAAAGCGTTCCCTGTTTTTTAGGGTTTTTTTTGAAAGATCAAAGAAAAATATGTGCAATTTTCTCTTCTCCTGTTATTGAGGTTTGAAAGCCTCATTCTGAAAGCCAGTTTGAACTCAATACCCTCCTGTTAAGCAGACTGACATTTGGATCAGACCTTCATAGTCAGAAACAAAATCAATCCCTGAGAATCTCTGCTTAAAATTTGCCTGGAGTCAAATGAATTTATAACTAAAAAGGCAATTTTCATTTCCATTGGAAACCCTTTATTTTGCTGCACTGAATGGGGTGAAGAGGTGATGTATGCTGGAAAAACAGAACTGTACAGGGGTACAATTGAAACACAATAAGCCAAATATATTGGGGGTGGCAAGGGAGAAATTTATTCTGGTTATGTAAAAGGTGTAATTTGCTTTTGAACACAGCCTTAAGAAATAAGAGATTTTGTTGATATTTTCTTCAGGCAGCTCTGCAGGTAAAATTTGAATGAAACTCATCCTCAAAATCCTGTGTTTAACTTCACTTTCCTCCATTTAAATTAATCATAAGTGCATATAAAGAGGTGGTTCACATTCAATTCCTTGGGATATAATCTGACAAGCATAAGGAAATCAGACCTTTTTTCCCCCTGCACACAAAGGTTAATTCACACAGTTTCTTTCATATTTGTTCAAATGTGTATGGTTAAAAGATTATTTTTGCCCCCATCCTTTGCTCCCAAATAAAAAGCTAAATCAAAATTAGTCATAGTCTGTGAGAATAGGATGAAGAAATGAATGAAAGAGTTGATGTTATACCAGTTGCCAGGAATAAACTGCACTTATATGGGGTCTTTCCTTCAGACTCTAGATTTTTCTCCTTTAGAGACAACAACTGTACCATGGTCAAAAATATTATTTGCTTTTCACAAGGTAATACAACTGAAATTTGGGTTAATTTTATTTGAAGCAGAGGTGATATTTTTTCATGCTTTATATGCATAAAAAAAAACATGTTAAATAATGTACCAAGAATTTCTGTCCTAGTCCATGAAAATATTTTCAGTTGCAAAGAAAATCTATTTCTAGAAATCCATTTCTGAAAATGGAAGAATTTCCTGTCTAAAGACTGGAGAGCATTCTATTCCAGCATTTTAAAATTTTTGCTATTGTGTAAAATAATTATGTGTTTGGAGTTTTCTGAAACTATCTTTAAACTGTTTCAAACATAATTTTTGAGATCAAAATTATCACAATTTGATATTAATCACATTAATCTTGTAGCAAAACTGAACAATATCTCTCATCTGAAAGTAAATATGGGGGAAAATTACTCAGTTCAAGTTTCAGTCCTATCCCATCACTTGCTCATTTTTATTGAATGTTGACATCTGAAAAAGGGAGCCGTTTTCTTGCCTAATTTCAAATATTTATTCTAGTATCCCAGTTGTGAAAAGTGAGCAAATGCTATCTGCCAGCTGGGAATACTGAGACAGAAAGGTTGAGTTAATGTTTGTGGTGCTCTGACAACATTTTAACACTGCTGTTAGGCCAGCCACACCTGCTGTGAAGGATCTTGTCTGACAGAAAAATATAAAGTGAGGGGAATACTCTACATTCTGTGAGCGTAACGGGGATGAAAATTCTTAGGGATAATACCGTGAGACTGCAAAAGGAGTATGAGCAAAGAGGTGTGCTATTTTAAAGCTTAAAAAGAAAATTAATTGTTAAAGGAATGACGGAAGGTGGGCATAGCTAAGAGCAGGCCATTCAGGTTGTCAAAATGTCATTTTGCTTCTTTTGTTTAGGGACTAAGTGTTTGAATGTCGCTTTTTCAGCTACTTAGATTCTATAGCAACTCAGTGAAAGTTTCAATGTCATGAAATTTTATTTCACTGAGAAGAAACATGGGAATCCAGCAACCTCCAGCTGCATCTTCCATTTTTCCTCTGCTTGAGGCCTGGAAATGTCTCAGTTACTGTCCCCATGCCCAGGCTGCACCTCTTCAATCAGAGAGGGATCCATAAAGTTGAAGAGATTTGGAAATTGTTCAGCAAAAGAAGTTTCACTGCACAGTGCTTACTGGGTCAGAGCAGTTTTATGAAAGATGGCTCTTCTAATATGTGCTTTCAGATGTCTTTGGGTAGTGACAGTGATTCCTTTTCTGGATCCTCCATTGATATTTTGGCTTTGAGATTAAAAAGCATGTGATATAGACCTGGTTGGAAAACAGAAATTCAATGCAATATAAAAAACCCCACAACATTTCCTGAAGTAAATTTTGTCCCAAGTCAGAATTCAAAGCAAAAATAACAACAGTTTTTAGTGAATAAAAAACTCACAAAATTTAGAATTTAGTCAAAATAAACTGCTTGATGGGATTATGTAAAGAGTCGATAACAGATAATTTGATAAATAAATGAGGTCTTTGTTCTAAACTGTGTTCAAGAAAGAGCTGGAAGTTTCCCTTACATCCCATTTTATTTAGCATGTGTTTTATATCACCAATCCTGTACACAAATTAAAAATTTTTTGATGCATTGAAGTGTATCCAAAATTAATCCAATAGTTAAGGAGAAGATGATAAACAAAGTCCCATTTTTCATTATTTGTAAGCATTTGTGGTACATCAGAATCTATGTTCTTTATTCTTCAAACCATAGACTCTTCTTTTTTATGTATGTTACCTAGTGGCAGGAAATTTAAATCATTAATTTGTGAAGTAATTTTAGGGTCAAAACTAAATTTTGGTGAATGAAAAAACAAGCAAACCAAATCTAAAAATTTCCAAAACATTATTTCATATTCCTTGAAATAGATTCCATTATTTAGAATTCAGGGGGAATCAGAACACTGTTGAAATGGAAGCCAGGAACAAAGGAAGTGAGACAGAAAGACCCATCCAACACCATTTGGAGGACTAGAATGATAACACACTTTTCAGAGCGCTTGTGGTCACAGGTAGGAAAAGACTCTACAAGAAAATAGGATTTCATTTCCTATAGAAACAAGGAAAAAAGTGGATGCCCTGCACTTGTCAGTATCTCTATGCATCAAAACCATATTGTAGAGCACTTAATAGTGCAGGAATTAAACCAGTGATGCTTCAAAATTGAAACTTTATATGCAGTTAAGGAGGAGAAATAGATATTTACTTTGGTCCATACATGAAGAACATGTCCTGTGCCTAAAAAAGCTTATTTGTGGTTTCTTTGAAAGCTAAGAAATGCCAAAGGGTTTGTGTGGGATCTTTTAAAGTTTTCCGCCTTCCCTAAGGCAGCTCTGACTAGCTGATCCTTGAATTATACAGGAGACAGTGATCTTGGAGGTGAGCCAAAAATTATAGACTTTGTTTTAATTTAGTTTGAAAGCCACTGGAGAGAGAATAATGTTGCATCCATCTTACTAAAATCTGATTGCAGGCTCATGAAGTGGAGGCAGCCTGCACTGTAATGTATGGTGTTTATATCATTATATTGTATGTGTATACATTAAAGGAGTGATTGGGAAGGTTATTAACAGAACAATTGCCATCTACCTTGGCAACTGAATTTGCAGACAATACTTTTCATAAATCACTGCCTTGTTTTTAAATGAACATAATGTAACTCATAATTCTGAATATACTGGCTGGAAAAGAAAGTATTTAAGATTTCCTTTAACTGAGAGGTTTGATTTTCTTTCTGGAGGTCTGACAACATTTATAGCTGGCCAGATACATGGTCCAGGTGATAAATGTGAAAGCCTCCATATAAAATCAATTACATAGTCAAAGGGCAAACAAGCAATGTATGGAGAATGGCTTTTCTCAAAGGCAATATATACTTGAAGAATTGCAAAGATAATATCTGGGGTGGATGGTAAACCATCATACTCAATGAGTCCCATGGCCAAAATCCAGCTCAGCTGTTAAGAAGAGTGGAAGTATAAGGAAAATTCTTTCACAGACCGTCCCTCAGTCTGTTGTGATCTAGTCAGATGCTTCCTATTTGTCTTTAACTAGAATTAGATGTTTTGTTTGTACCATTCCTTCTTGAGATTTCTTTTAGCTTTCTAGTTGAAGTTACTGGGGGTAGAAGGAAGAATAGAGGAAGTACTGCCTAAACAGAGGTGCAAATTCATAGTGAGGGAACTGTGATAAGGATCTAGGAAATTTCCTTTTCTCAGTGAAGATAGCTATAGCAGGCAATTCAGTTGTCCAAGACTCTGATTCTGGAGTGAATAAGGCAAGCATATATAAACTATAGTTGATCACACACGGCAGAATCACAGAACAAGTTCACCTTTACCTGATTTGAATTTATAGAAATCTGTTCTCCATATCTTATTTCTGCTGTGTAGGATAGGTAGTGAAATGACAACCGGTTATTAGCAGTTATACTTAGTATAACTTAGTGTAAAACATATTGTATATGAGGATACACACTGAGCATCTTCACCTAAGGACTTCATGTAGAGACAGAGTTGATTTCATTATCAGGTAGTCTGTTCAGACTGTGGATTGCTCATTCTTGAAATGAAATAACCAGCTGTGTTTCTCCAACCTATAGCCCTTTACTATGACAAGTCCTTCCCAGAGAAATGCTTCTCTTTACAGGCATTGTTCTAATCTTTATTTTGGGGAAACCAGAGCTATAGTTCTCTTGTCATTTCTGTAAAGTGCCTTTTCCAGATGCTGACTTTTTCTTATAGTCCTTGTCTGAATCTTTCCAGTTTTTTCAGATTTGTTTTTAAGAACATGTACCATTTTTCTCAGGGAAATTGGTATTCCATTTCCTCCTTCACCTCGAAGTCAGGCAGAACTTCAGTGCACAAAATGATATTTCTTACCTTATTAGCAAACCAGTACAGTGGTGGCCTGTAAATATATACTGTTTATTTTTCCCTTTACAGTTACCTGCCTCCCTCTTGTCATAGTTTCTGCTTATCTGGCTTATCTCACTGTCCTCAGTGTTCAGTGGGGGTTTTTTAAACTCACTTCCCACTGTTTCTTTTCTTGTTACATTAATTCTTTACTGTTAGTCCTGGTTAGGTTAGATTTTTTTTCCCTCTTATTCCTCCCTGGTCAAAATAAGATTACTAGCAACTTCAGGTAGATGATTTTATAAATATGACAGGATGCACTGATTTGGAAATTTCTAAAACTTCTGGTTCATGTGACTCTGACTATCCAGCAATGCAGACTGAGCCCTGCATAAAATAAAGGCCATCAAAATTACACACTGTTTTTAAAGTTCTTTCTCCTGGAGAATCCAGACTTAGTCCAAATGTATTCTAAATTTCAGGCTTTAAAATCCATATTCTCCTTTTAAAATATAGGATTCTAGCTAGATATATTTTTCAACAAGCCTACATTCTTAAAGCCTAGTATATTACAGTTGTTAAATTTGCAGATTTGGCATTTAGTGAAAAACAGAACGCTTTTTAACATGCAAGCAAAGCATTGAAGGTGAAAGATAAACTGAAAATCTTCCTCTATTTTTCTTTCAACAAGCTTCATACCCAACTTCAGTCCCAATTATGTTAGGATAGGGTTCTTGAACGCAGTATCTGTTGCACTTGAAGAATCCAACATCATCTCCAGTCCACCTTGTCTCCATCAGTTTGCTTCGACTATGGTTATTGTAATCAAGGCGAGTGAGCAGTCTTGGAGGAGGATGTGGACATGCTCTTGGGGGTGTTCCATAACTTGCAGAAAATATTGTAGGTGTTCTGTGATCTGAGAGCGCTGCTGAACAAGCATCAGAGATGCATCCTGACAGCAAATGAGTCAAGCTATATTTAAGCATTAAAAAGGAACAAAATCTCTTTTCCCATTCCAAACTTCCAAAGTTTGGAATGGAATCTTACTCTTTGGTGATGGAGAAAAAGCAGCACCAGCTCCTTTCCCATTTCCATGATGACTTTGCATTTCAGAGAAGACTTTTATCATAAGTTTCTAAAGAAGTCCAGGGAACGAAATAAATAAAAACTTGTAGGTGCTCCTCATTTGGTTTTATGAGTAGAACAGAACTTCAGGTTGCATTTGATAGGTAAGTAGTTTTTCCTTTTTCTTCCATCTTTACTGTACAAATATACAGGACTCAAATCCTTTTCACATTAACAGAAGCTTTCAAAAAGATTAGGATATATGCCCAAAACAGAACTGTGTGAGAGTACATATTATCTTTCCAATATAAGATCTTCATATGTCTTCAATCATCCTTATATATAAAAATGATTTCTTTGGTTTTTTCATTCCAGCAGCGCTGTGGGATGTGAAGTTGCCTTGCTCATTTTCATGCATATGCAAAAAGACAAGTGATTGTCTGACCTATTTATTTTCCTGAAGGGAAAGTATGGCACAAACTCAAATTTAAGGAGTCTAAAAAAATGTTAAAGTTGGATCAGATACTCCCTTTCCCTGGCTTAAATATCTGCCTTGAAAGCCCACTGTACAGGGTATTTCTATGCTCAGCTTCTTATTTTGGCACATTCATGCCTCCTGAAAAGAAAGTGTTATGTAGATGGTCTGTGTCTTACTGGGTATGGAGCTGAAGATTTTTTTCACTCGGACGGAATTTCTATAGAGGATTTTTTTTTTATTTTAATCTGAAGGTATTTATGCAAAGCTTGTCTGTCATCACACTTAAGTTGTTCAGAATAAAGCGTGGTGCAGCATGCATTCAGAGATCTCAACCTTATGGATTTTGCATAGAAGATAAACTTCTGCAATGACTGGGACAGGCTAGGAGCATAGTATCTTCTGGTAAGCTACCTTAGATTCAACTGAGCTGTGTAAGCTTTATAGTTATAACAACATCCTGCCATGGAATTTTACTGAGAAGTGAGACTTGCTGGACCTGTAGACTTACTAATTGCCCATTTCCTCCAGCTTGTGGAGGAGTGACATGCAAATAGGTTAAGCACAGGAGAAAAAGTGATGAGAAGAGCCTCAGTTATGCCCATGTCAGGCTATGTTGAAGCCTCTCCAGCTGTGTGCAATGGCATGTTCATCACACTCAGCCACATTAGGAGAGGGAAGGTTGTTGTGTCCTCTACCCTGTGCTGTGGACCTGCCTTTGCTGCTTGATGAACTTGTGTCTCTGTGGATGGAAGCACAGTACTCTCCTTTATAGCCCCCTTCAAGAGTGGTAGTCAAATCAAATCACTCAAACCAGGAAAGTCAGCCTGAGAATACAGTCCATGGAGAGGAAGACAGAGGAGTGGCTGCTGGAGAAGGGAGCTTGGGATGGTTTATGTGGAAGTGAGACAACCAGTTGCATGCTCTTCTAGACTGTGTGGCCCTGATGAAATTGCAAATATCGTGCCAATGTCTTATGATGGAGAGACCGGTTCAAATACACATTTGGACTGTACTGTTGCAGTATTGTGCTCAAACTCATCAGTCCATTGGGAAGTATGGGACGGGACACAACACTTTGGAGCTAAGCATCTCAATAAAACAGGCTGGATCAGAGCTGCACACTGTGCCTGCAGTCCCATCTGTAGCCTGGTGGGGACATGCCTTCAGCCATCTGCAAGGGGTCTGCTTAATGATTTTATAATGGTTTGGCATTTTGTAGGCTGAGCATTGGCACACAAGGGCGTCTTTGAAGCATTTGTTCCAAACACCCACATTTCAAGTGTGTGATGGAAGTGTTGTGAGGAACAATACTTAGGAGAGAAGGGACACTCAGACACTACTTGCAATGTGGGGCAGAGGAACTCACAGAAATGTAGCTTGAATAGATGTTTCTGTTACCAAACACACGGGATTGTGCCCTTAGAGAAGTTGCTCTGACATGACTGAGAAAAAGCATCTTGATTGAGAAACCTCCCCTGGAAGGAAGGAAGAGAACACTAGAAACATGGGGCAACGAAAGCTATAACACTGGTTTCTATTTCTCTTTTGCACAAAAACTTTCTGTTTTTTTCTCCTCTTGAACAGTTGGTAGAGTGGGTGTTACATCCAACACCTCCATGTGACAAATCTCAGCCTACAAAATACTGACATGTTACATTTCATTAACCATATGGGACCTAATTATGCTGCCAGTTGAAATACAGGTGCAAGTCCTACAGGACTTGTTTACTGTATGCCCTATAGAATTTTACAGTATGTTTGCCTATACAAATCAGAGAATTCATTTGACATTTGCAATATGTATGGCTTCATCAAGCTGTATAGAGCCTGAGTTTTAATATCTATCTGAAGTAAAAGGTAAGTTTTTGCTCACAAGATTGAAGGACTTGGAGGAGAAGAGGCATCATCTGTGTGTACTGAAAAAGAAAATAATTGTCAGAGTCTTCCTGGGTAGTAGTATTTCAGCATTTTGCAGTCATGTCCATATAGAAAACTGGCCAAAGGTAGCTAGATTCCTTAGAACAGCAGAACATTGACATCCTCTGTTTACAGATGACCTGGAACAAAGTGGCCCTGATTTGGCAGCTCTCTCCCTGCCCTGTCTGTCCTGCTGAGATATTGGCTCAAAGACATGAGCACAACATAATGGCACTTGCAGCAATTTCATTGCAGATTATTTTATCAGGTGGGCTGTGGAAGGGCAGGAGACTGAACTCTGTGCAGATTGTATATGAGTGCTAAGAGGGCTTTTAGCAAGAGGAAGCTGAATATCAAAGGTCTAAGTGAAGGAGAAACACAAGAGTACAGGATTAAGAGAAACAAATTGCAGAAATAGTGATGGTGTTTAAGCTGAATTGCTTCACTGACACAAAATCTAGACATGAGTACATAATACACCCTAGTTCCAATTCACAAAATGCCGTCTACAAGCCCTGAAATGCTTAATGAAGTTCATATAATTTTATTTTATATGATTATTTTTTATAACATTATTTTTTAATAATATTAGTTTATATAATTTTATCAGTAAACCGAAGGCATGAAAGCTGGCATGCTATACTGGAGGACAGCCATAGCATCTATTTGTTTCTGAGACCTCTGTTCTTCCTTGAACCAGGCTGTCTTTGGTTGTTGGTCGTGACCTGTAACCATACAGGAGGTGCCACACTGGGTCCTTCCACTATTGTATGTGTAACACGAATTACACACATACAACACGAAGTTTTTCCTCACACCAGAAGTGAAAATGCAGTGAGGTGCTCAGTATTCCTAAAGACAAAGTTAAATTTCAAGCTAAGTTAACTAAGGAATACAGCAGTAATTCAGAACAGTGCTTGCATTTATAAGCAGTTGATTTGTCCTAAATATGCCAAGTAGAAATGACTGAATTTTGCTTTATAAAATGACTCTTCAAATCAATCATGTTAATACCTTCTCATAAGCTGATGGCATCTCTCAGGCAAGATGTGTCATTTTGATGTGATCATGGTAGAGGTGCTACTAGCTTCACTGCACAAAGAAAAATTAGTAATTACTTCACAGTTTTGTAGAGGTGTTTGTAAAAAAATCATGTCTATAACTGTGATCATATTTGAGAGATTTTTGTGCGTATTTGTTCTTGACATTAGAGTGAAAACATATTTTTATAATGTTTTCCTTATATTTTTTTCTCTGGAAAACAGATAGACATTTTATAGTGAAAGGAGAGGATTTTTGTAAATGGAAAATGTTTTTCAAAATAGCAAGAGTGGGTGTTTGTGCACTTTTAGCTTCTGTTGGTGGAATTTGCTGTAGTCTTATCACCTACTGCCCACAGTTCTGGACATCCATAGTGAGATATAATATTCCCAATGGCTATTTTTGCTGTCCTCTAAAAAGAGCAATAGTGAATTTGCAGTGAAACTGTTTTGCTAATTTGCATCGATATATGAGAAGATGTTCTGACTTCAAAGATCAGCACTTTGCCATGCATGCAAAATTTGCTGAATAAATAATTAGACTGATTGCTTTGGGTTTAAATATAATTTAAAAAGTATTTGGGGCACCATGCCAAGTAATCACATATATCAGAGGCACAGGTATTTGGTCAGATTGTGAAGATGATCTATTTAAGAATTCGTGCTATGTATAAAATGTATTATTGTAAGGCCCACCATGAGATTATAGACTCAGTATAGTCTTTGCAACTGAAAAGTCAACAAAAAGTTACTGAGTGATGATTTCTGATGGGGAAGATCTTGTAGTACGAAAGGATATTTACTGCACTCTTTCTGATCACATGCTGCTTAAAGTTATGAGCAGTTTACAAACAATCAAGAATTGTTTACCAATTACTTATGAATCATATATTGGCTAGATATCTAATGTTTCTAATAGGAAGTCAGTAGCAGCAAAACACTCAGTCTTGCAGTCAAAAAAGTATCAGAGTTACCAGACCTACCCGTGAATAAAAGAGCTGTGGAAAAAGCACCCCTTGGGTGTTCAGAATAAGTTTTAGTCTGAGCTGCATTGCCTTGACTCAGTGTTGTGCTTGTAGTGTAGTGTCCTGTCCTGCATTTCTTCACCACACAATTTGTGAACACATGCATTACCAGTTTGTTCAACAGGAACAACAAGAAAGAAATTAACATTTCTTTCCCAGACAGAAATTGATTTAGGGCTTTTTTTTCCTACAACCCTTTATTTGCTGTGATTCTGTTGTCTACTTATTTGCACTGAGAGTTTTTCCTCTCTTGTTATGCATTTGAATAGCATCTAGCATCCAAGTACCATCACCTTAGCTGGTGCCCATATACACATTTATAAGTAATTTGCTAAAAGAATTACCATTCCCAAATAGTAGCAATTGCAGTTATGACTTTACTATTAGAGCTCAAGTCCCTTCCTTTTATCAACAACTTTTATTTCTATAGTCCTGAGAGTGCAGTGGAATTGGACTAAAGTGATGGCAGTTTCAATCCATCACATACACTGCAGGGTTCTGGTTCAGCAAGTGCTCTGAACCCTTTTGCTATTTTTACTCTGAACAAGTGAGCTGTCTAAGGAGCAGCAAATCAAAAAGCATCCTTTTCTGATAGACAATAGACTTCTATTGTTGACAAATTTTTAATATTTTCTGTTAGAACAAGAGCAAGAACTGTTCCTGCTGATTGAAGGAATTGCCTGCTTGCCTTAATTACATGTTTTTTTCAAGGACTCTTATTGTGTGTAGCAATCAGTTTATTCATTTTCCTCCCTGCAATACTTTTCTCTGAGCAAAACCACTTGACTCTTTGGTCTTGATTGAAGCAGAAATAGGTATATTACTGTAACTTCTGTAAAACCAGCATCTTGGAATAAAATAGTTTTTGGGGCATACTGGTGTTCACTGAAAAGCTTGTTCTACATATCTGTGTAGTTTAGTTGTAACATGCTGGTGGCTCAAAATTGTATCTGGAAATTATACCCTCATGGAACTTCAGGCACTATCCCAGTTCTGATGTCAACACCTTATGTTTCTCATATTTCTGAGAGCAATTGTAGACTTTCTAAAATAGATTAACCTGCAGTTGTGTGGAACACGAAATTGAATCTCCTTGAGCACGTGCAGATCAGAAAATAAAAAAGACCAATGGCTGTGCTTAGGCACTGCACTTCCTAACTCTTAACTCATCCCCACCTTAGTTATGGACTCATGCAATGACCCCTATACAAAGCAAAGCTGCTACAATGCAGGCTGGAGCTAAGCAGTACATGCAGAATCATTTATGTTACTTGTCCTTGTTCTGTCCATTCTCCCATTGTGCAGAAGCCCCTGTGTCAACATAAATGGCAGCATTCTTCTTAGGAGCTTTACAGAAGTAAATGTCATGGAATTCTGATTTCTCAGTTGCTGTGCCTGAAGAATCTCAGTTTGCTTTTTCTTGAAAAGCTGGTTAAATCTGATCATACCAGACCTGCACATTTTGAATACTTTGTGATTCATGCTGTCTCCAACTGTGCCTGGAAATTATTTGGGACAGTTCAGGCAAAAACGATTCCAGGGACTATTACAGCAATTTAATATTGTATAGAATCATGTTTCATACCTAGTGAATGTTCTCTGAGGATGAAAATACAAGTATAAATATTGCCTTTTTTTCTTGATAAATACCTGTCTTAACCTGCAGGCATATAGTAAACAATGCAGTTATCAGCAGAAGTGCAAACACAGGTTTTTTATTCCATTTCAATCTTTACATACTCCTCTTTGTTTTTCAAGGATCTTAATTTCTTTTCAGCTCTCTACATCTTGTTGAGATATTCAGTAGCTGAAAATGTATTATTATTAAATGTGCTTTGTTTTATTGGAGTGAATAATGAGACACTAAAAAATGTTGTGAGCTTACTCAGTTTTAATTAAATGAATATATTTTATATAAACATTATCGTTTATTGAAAGGGGGCTCATTTTAGAGGAAAAGGTGTTTGAGAAACTAAGAAAGATAACGAATTATATAAATTAGTCTACTCAGGATCAAACAGTCGAAAAGAAAGAAGAGGCATTAGCAAAAATGGTGATTATAATTCTATGGTATTGAGTTTCTTATGCCAGTTAGTGATCTATTGGAATGGGATTGACTGGTGATGGATTTGCCTACTGGAATAGAGGGAATAGCTTATGAAACCCTTAAGGAATTTTATTTAAATAGTGTATCATGGATATCCAAAATAATAATGAAATAAAAATTGTAAAACTCAAGATTAATTAAGTCTCAAAAAGTAAATAAAAACAGATAGCTAAAGTCTAATGTTGCTGTCTGCAAAATTAAGAAGAACAAGAACAGATTGAGTCAACATTAAAAGTAATTCCATCTTGGTCCTCGGCCAGAACAAACATTTCTTGGCACAAAAAGGGTAGAAAAGATAACTCTATTTCATTTTTTTCAAGCTGCTAACTAAATTGTCCCAAAGACCCTGTTCACACAATGGAGAGTCATTTCTCAGGGGTGATTCAACCCTCTATTTCACTTAACTTTTCATTAGTGATTGCTTCCTAGCTCAGGTACTTTAGATAGATATTTCAAATTATGTGTGCTGAATAACAGGCTTAATAAAGATGAAGACTTTAGCATGTGAAGGCAAAGGCAAATTGATTGGCAGGAAGGATAATATGGAAATGGAAATGATGGCAACTGAAGTGGAAGAACAACTCTTCAGTAAAATTAAAGGCAGTGTCAAATAATTGTGGTCCCTAAGGATTAAGACTTATTATTTGAAAAATCATAAATCTGGCAGCAGGGTTTAATCTAGAGGGACTTTTAGACCATCTTTTGGGTGTTTTTCAAAGAAAATGTTATTTCAGGAGTGGCACTGTAATATAGAAGAATAGCACAGACAATGGATATTATTTAATGTATGTTTGTGTGAGTGAAATGACTTCATTATCCATAGATCATATCTGTGTAGTAGGTTTCTTTCAAGAAAAAAATTTAAGAGAAGATTTTGGAAGTAAATGTAAGATTCTGGATATGTGTCACCCTTTTTCCAAGGGATCATTGATTTTAATTATTTTCTCCATAAAGGGAGAAAATATAGATGTCCTCTGTTAGGGCTTGTTAAGTGCTGATAACAGTGCTACAGAGGAAATTAGGGTTAGGATTTGGGTTTCATAGCAGCTGGAAACTACTGTGAAACTGAGTGGGTGAAATGGGAAAAGAAGATATGAAATTACGTTAGGCTATTGTCAGCAGTCTTCAGTGATCAGCACCGGGGCTGGTTTTTGTAACTTGTGCTTTTGCAACTGATGTAAATATGATCAGCTTACTCCCTCAGATTTTTTAGTGGTGTAAAAAATATTAACCAGAAGAAAGGAAAATAAGAGGAATTGTACAAGAAGAATTTGGTGGTTTTGGAGACTAGGCTAAACGAAATTGTTCCAGGCACTTAAAGTCTTCTCTGCCTTTAGGTATCTAACCTAAATAGTCTAACCAGGACTATAGTTGTATTTAGCTCTGCCTGTGTATCAGTAAGAAATTCTGAAACCTGCCAGGCGAGGTTAAAATTTTTTAGTGGCTTCCAGAGGAGTTCTGAGGTGTGTCATGATCTCTATTGACTAAGCCTAGTGTGATGAAGTTTCTGTCTTGCCTTCCACAAATACTCTGTTTTCCTTACTGACTAATGTTCATTTCTGTTGTTTCCCAGGACCTCAGCACATAGGAGCAGAGGGTGCAGGAGAAAAGAGAATAATGATATCAAAGACATGAAAAAGACAAATGGAATCTTGGAGTGGCATTTTCAGAAAAATAGATTATTTGTCCTCATGTTCAAGATTCTGCAAATTATCATCTGATTGTTCAAGTCTGGCAGTCATTAATATGTGGGGAGGAGAGAATCAAAGTGGGGACAGCTGTGGAGAAGAGTTATTAGTGCAATCTGAAGGGCCTCTCACAAAATCAGGGCTTTAAAAATTTGTCTTTATTTAGTGCATGAAAATGGAGCTTTAATAATACAATTAGTGTTTTTCAATACAGCATATTAAATGGTTACTATGTCTGAAAGAAAAATGCTAAATAAATCTAGGCTGAGAATTAGAAGGATTTCCAGCTCTCAGGTGAATGTGACCTCAAATAACCCCACAACGGATAAACTTTGTTCAGACTGCAGCTGGTTTTAAGTTACAGTGCATGTCTGATCTTCAAAAGCATGTCTTTATGTATTTGGAAAGAAAAAACTGCATGGGGGTGTATCTGAAAGCATACACCCAGAATATTTGAAAGCAGCAGCCAGGAGAAGAAAATGCATATAAAAAGATTGGCGCAGTTATTCTTGATGAAGACAGTAATACAATGAATTTTCAGATTACCATATTTTTACTTCCCTGAGAATAAACACTGGCATTAATGATGATTGAAATGGGCTGAGCTGCATGGCTGAAAGTGGGAGGAGAGCAGATATTTATAAACAGGATAAAAACCCTGATAAATGAAACTGAGGTTATAGAGCCTGATGTTAAAACGGTGCCATCATTCAAATAAACCAATAGTTATGCCATGTTCAAGTTAGATAAGGAGGCCAGAAAAAAAAAGGCCTACTATTCAATAAAGAGGTAATTCCTCTCAAACAGAGGTAATTTCTGTGTCCTGTTCTTCATTCTCCTGTTCCCTTCTCTTTCTATACTCCAGTGTGCAATAACAAAATAAAGCAGGATTGAATGTAGTTTTGTGCATAGGAGGAATCAAAAAATTCTAAAGGAATAATTCAATTGATTTTGTGCTGCCTAGTATGCTAATTACAGCTTGGAGGGAAAAAATTATTTATCAAATTTTCTCAGTATAGGAAAAGGAAGGAAGGGAGGAAGGAAGGAAGGAAGGAAGGAAGGAAGGAAGGAAGGAAGGAAGGA
>PYHW01010466.1:2269683-2304730 GCA_013186435.1 Turdus rufiventris | reverse complement strand
AGGCAGCAGAAAATGAGAGCCCTGGACTTCTTTTGTAGGCTGTTAAGCCAATCTGGCCAGCAATATCTATTCAGATGACTTTGGTACACCAGCTTGACAAGTTGTAGGCAAGGGAGAGCAGTGCAGAATAAATATCAGTGAATTTCTTGGCCTAATCCCCAGACTGATCTCCTTCTGAATTGGCCTTTTCATTTTTCTCTAAGGTTCAGCAGATGTTTAGCACAGCAGGACAGATGCGGGTATGTGAGAGAATTTGGCTAGCAGTAGTTATACAGATCAGCTCAATTTGAGTTTACTGTGTGATGTTTTATCAAAAGATGCATTAAAGTTATGTGGCAGGCTACAAAGTCAGCTTTAAGTTCTGTTGTGTATTCTGCTTTCAGTTTTAATAGATAAGTATTATATAAATAAAAACCTCTAGCAATGAAGTCCTTCAACATTCCCATGGATGAGTCATCTGCCACCTCTCTGGGCAACCTGGTGCAGTATTTCACCACCTTTAAAATGAAAAATTTCCACCTAGTTTAAATCTACCCTCCTTTATTTAAGACTATTACCCCCTTGACCCACCATTTCAGGCGTTATTAAAAAGTCCGTCTCTTATCTATCTTATAAACCCCCTCCACATTTCGTAAGGCCACAATAAGGTCTCTCCAGAGCCTTCTCCTTTGCATGCTGATCAAATCCCAATTCACCTTTTCCTCATAGGAGAGGTGTTCCATGCTTCTGATCACTTTTTTAAAGTCATATAAAGAATGTTTGGATCACAAAGTCATACAGGCCAGGTCTAAGGGTGAGTACCTGCTTGACTGTCACCACTTTATATTGCATAAAAACTCCTGTGCTGGACCAGAAGTAAAGTGCAAGCAGGATACAGCCCCTCAGCTATTCTTTATTACCCTCATACAAACATCCTTTTTCTGTCCTCTCCAAATTGATATTAATCAAATTCTTCAGTGTAGTTCATCCTCATTAGGCAGAATATCTTCTGGACATTTGGCATGTCAAAATGAATAGAAAAAGAAACTGCTCCAAGGTTTCTTTTGGTAGTTTTTTCTAGAGGAGATTCAATCCATGAAGGGAATCCCATCTTTTTGCCACAGGTCTTATCTTACTTTCCATTTTTTTTTAAATTAAATCCCTGTTTAATTAAGTCCCTGTTGTGCAAACACTCATTAATATAAAGAGTTTGTTGGAGCCAGTTAAAACCCATAAAATAAGCGCCTGAAATCTTGCATTCAAGTATGGTGCTTATAACCTGTTTCTGTCCTCCTTACATGTCAAATGTTTTACGCTGCTTCTTCCTGAAGGTGCCCTCCATTATCTTGCCTTTGCATGTTCTATTTTATGAAGGGGAAAATAAAAGGTTAGATAATAATTTGATAGGGTAAAGAAAGTAATTTCACTGCTGGAAAACTGATTTTCTCCTGAACTTCATCTGTGATATTGAAATTTCCAAAGTAACAAAGGAAAGCTGTTAGGAAAATAAATAAATGAGTATGAACATTGCTCCTAATGAACAATTGAACCATTATTTTAATTAAGTTAGGAAATTAATTGAGCCAAGTTTATCACAAGCCATGAGTGATTCCAGGATGGTGGAGAGAAATGAGTAGGACAGGGAACAAGCTGGAAGGAAAGAATGGGAAAAGCAAGTACATTCTTTACCTAAAAACATCAAAAACCTTTTTGTAGATTTCCTGGTACCATCATTTTGAAAGTATTGACCAGCAGCCACAGGAGCACAGGAGTTTTTTTCTTGAAAGCTTCATTAGAGAATACTTTGGAGTCCTATGTCATGAAACATTCCTCAGACTGAAACCTATAAAGTAGGAGGGATTTACCAGAAAGTTGTATGTTTGTAGCATTGCTGTCTTCCTCAGACTGAATCTCAATTAGATCTCTACTGGCAAAAGAGAAATATAGTTGCCTTCAGAATGAGACCTAGGGTTGATATGTCAATGACATCAATTAATCTTGCATCAGAAGTATCTATTTTTCCCCTTGACCTTAAAGAAACCTGTAGATAACAATCATGGTTATAGTTATATCCTATTTATATAATGTCAGGTCACTGTTTATGTGTATGTCAATAATATGGTTGACTTCTTGTGAGAAAAGGTGAGTGGCAGCAGCAAAGTTGTCTTTTTCTCCTCATTGAAAAGATTTCTTCAAGTCTAGCATTCATTCTGAGATACAAGTACAACTTTCCTTGCCTATTAATCTAAATTGCCTCACTTGGCTCCCAAATGAAGCCTCACATGTGACAAGCAGAAGGGAAAATTCCCTTGTTTTGATGGGTATGTTTTTCTTCATGATCCTAGGATGTGACTAGTTTCCATCACTGCAAGAGCACACTTCATGTTTAAATCTTCCTCCCTTAGATTTTTTCCTGCAGAGCTGCCAGTCAGTCCTCATCCTGAAGTGAATATATTATTCCTGGTTACCCATCCTGGAGGCCAACTCCCTGGCCTGGTAAAATGACGGTTTTTACAGAAAGTCCAGTTGAATATTTGGGATAAGCAGCCAGATTGCACTCACCTTGCTTTAGAAGGTAAAACACAGGGGTAAAGGCTGCCCCATGACAGTGTGCCCAGTGAGAATAATGATCCAAAGCATGGCTATTTCTTATTTCAACCTTCTAGCCCTTGGGACTCCATGGCACTGGCCTTGGTTTCCTCACTCTACTCTCCTCATGTTCTCATCTCCTTGTTATAGCTGATCCCTGTGTTTACTGACTGAGCGCTTTACCTTCTCAGAACAAGCTGAGGTTCTTTACAAGTGCTGACACCAATCTCATTGGTAATAAGGATAAGAAACAATAGATCCCAATTTTAAGAGCAGTGTATTTCTGTCTCCAAAAAGCACTTAGATCCAGCCACAGCTGTTGTGTCAGAAGTCAGACAGTTAGTTTCCTGACACATTTGCAAAATAAAACTGCGATATTTTTTATGATTTTCAAGGGAATCAGATGCTTGGGTCCCACTGAACTTCAAAGATACAGATTTCCCTGAATCGTCAAACCTTTTATAAACTCCCAATCTCTATCTGTATTTTGCATATTTTAATAGCTTGAGATTTGCTGCCTTTCTGCTTTTATTCTTGACCAACAAGGGAACAATTCCACTTCAATTCAATTCAAAGGACTTAATTTCCACCTTTCAGTCCCATAAGGATTTTCAAGTCTTTTGTTTTCTTTATAATTTTTTCCAGCTAGACAAATTCAAGCAAAATATGTGGTGTAGGCATGAAAATATATATATATATGGTATAGGCACTTTGATGATACTTTGCTGAATCTCAGACTGTGAAACACCTAGATTGCAGTCTGTTACCAAAATTCGTAAACATTTTATTTTACTGAATTATAGCAAAATGAGAAAATCAGTGTTAGTAGTTTATTTTGTCTGTGCACATTTTTCAGGTTATGCTTTTGATTCCATGAGGTTTATATGAGGAATTTGCATCAAGGATGCTAAATTTAGAATTTGACAACCCCATTTCATGCAATTCTACCTGCTTTTCCCACAGTTGCATTGGCACTTCACTCATCAATTTCTAATTTATAAGAAGTAATATTCTTTGCCCCCCCCTGATCTGGAAGACATGTTATTCTCTGGTGTGTAGCAGTTAGACTTGTACCATACGGAATGATGGCATTGAGATACATGTATGCAGTGGAGATACCACTGAAAATTTGCTTTAAATACTCTCTCCTCTCAGACTTGCCACTCCCGACATCATCCATCATCTTGGCTCTCTCCTCCAGCAGGAATTGTGCAGCAATTTTGATTCTCTGGTTGGGCTTGGATGCCTGTCTTTGTAAGGATGTTGTGTCAGTCTGATCTTTTCAACCACAAGAGAAATGTTCTTGCAGGAAAGGATATAAATGCTCTTTGTCACCGGAATGTTACACATCATTAACACTGTTTAATCTTTTTCTTTGAAGCTTTGTATGGTACACAATCAATTTAGTCCATAATTTTCACCTTGTCCTTGCATTCACAGTAACATTTAATCACAATTGCAGCACCAGGTAAAAAATCAGCCCTGTAAAATGCAAATACTCTGTTACCTAGGGAAAAAGATTAGCTGCAAGAAAAAAGAGGCAATTTATTTGTATCCAGTTAAAAAAAAGCTCTGATGTCAAAAGTCTTTAATGCTGAAATATTTAGTGTGGGCAACTCATTGTAAACCAGGTTTCTGTTTGACGGATCTTAAAAATTGATGGACATTGGTGTCTTTGCTTTGCTTTGAAGTTGAAACATCAACTCTGAAACAAAAGGTCTGACAGAGTTTTTCCTATAGAGTCAGATATTCAGAAAGGAAAATTCGTGTTCTGTCCAGCCTATATAGCATAGCACCTTGACTAGCACTAATTGGTTTGGGGAATTATTCTCTTCCAGAATAAAACAAAGTGCTATTATACTGATTTGTGGCCAATATGAGAAAAAAATTAATGAAAGGCTTCAAGATATAATGGATTTAATGCTTCCATTGGATACTTGTTTAAGTTGCTAAGTACCTTCATTATTAAAAGCATACATCTTATTTCCAATTTAAATTTTGGAAATAACTCTGAGAGACACTGGAGGTTGCCAGGCACATGGTAACTAAATGGACATGACTTTTAACATAATGGTTTCTCATTGGTACATAATTTTGAACTTCTGAAGTCACCTCTTCCTGGTAGTTATTTTTTCCCTAGCATAATTTATAGAGCTTGATATTTCAATCAGAATTCTTAAAAACACCTACATTTATGAAACCTTTTTTGGTTTCCAGACCTTATTAGTTCTATCATCAAATGAGATCAAGCTGGGAATTATCTTTATATGCAGGGAAATTTCCATTGATGAGTTAAGGGAATAAAGACAGTCCTAATTGGTTACATAATATTAAAATATCTGGAATGTGCAAGAAGACTCAGGCTGTTAATTAAGACAAATTGTGAAAATAGTCACACAGACTATAATTTCCATGTAGTCTTTAAAAGTAGGAAAATTATCTTGGTAAAGGAGAAAAATATGATAATATATTCATCTGAGAATATGATTGTGCTCTGCAAGTTCCAAATCATCTGCTAGTGGCACGTGCATTTTGGGTTTTCATATTTCCTCCTACCTCAGTGTCATCTCTCTGTTTTCTACATATGTAGTGATGCTTTTTTTCTGGAGTACTATTCAGAAAAGTTATCATAAACAATGATTATATTAAAACTTGATAATTTGTTAAGAATGTACCATTCTCATGACCTATATGAACTCATACCCACTTAGAGGTATGAGCCACCTCCATTTTACTCATGAGTGGAAGGTATTCAGTGTCCTCGGACTGATTGTTAGAAAGCATCAATGCTTTATTAATTTATTATATTCAATAAGCCAATGCTGAAAAATAGGTAGTATCTCACAAAACAGTATCAGAAAAATCCACATGCTTAAGTCTAGTCCACTACGTTTTTCTTGGCTCTGTTGTTGGTTTCTCACCATTGGTTTTTCTCACCTGTTGCTCAATTTCTCTGGGAATAAGGCCTCTACTACCTCCCTTGGAAGTTTATTCCATTGACAAGCTGTTATAACTAGGATGCATTGCAATGCCTATACAGCTGCTAACTCTTCCCTGGAACTTGCACATCACTGATATTTTGTAATGACTACTGACAAGACAAAGTTGAACAAATCCCACTGGGATTAGGGAGCTGCAGTACTAGATGGGGTAAGGGTAAGAAAAAAACATCCCATGCATCCCTATTTAAACCTCAAATACCTCACTGTAGATCTCATACTATTCTTAGAGCACTTGCCCCCCAGCTTACATGCATCTACTCTTCTAACTGATAGGCATTTATGCAGCTATTTCATCTGACAGTCTACAAGTGGTTCAGAAATTAGGCCTGACTGCATGCCTGTAGGAGAGATGGAAACTGCTTTCAATATACAGATGAGACACAGAAAGCACTGGATTAAGTTTTACAGTGGTCAGGGAATGATTTCACTAAGCTAAGGGAGATTTCAACTAAGGGTGATGTCATTGGTCTATGAGGTTCCACAGCTCACTGTCTCACCTTGTCTCCCCCAGGAAGAGAATGAAGGTGCAAATGCAGTGTCCATCTCCTTCTCTTCTATTCAAGTAGACAAGTTAAGGAATTCACTGGTTATTACAGGCAAAAATGAGGTTTTTGTACCACAGTTTACCTCTGCAGAAAAGAAATGCTTGTACATCAGTGACTTTTTTTTACAGGTAAAACAATGTTTTGTATTCAGCTAAAAGCTGAAAGAGAATCTTTACCATCATGATATCTTTGCCACTTTTAAAGTGTGTTCTTTCTAAGCACCATCTTTTGGCTCCTGAAGGTGCAAAGCTACAGAGGATGGATAGATGGGTGGGTGCTTGGTCTTATCCAGAATATCTTGATGATGGTATATATCCAAATGTTCAAAAGTATTTCAGAATGTATACTCAGAATGTACACCCTCCTGAAATTTGAAGATCAACTGATTGAATATTTAGATCTGTAAATATGCAGATTTGAATTCTAAATTAAATGGTTGCTGTCTGTCCATCCACTTGAAGAAAAGGCCAAAATGAGTTGAGAAGCTGACTATTATATTTGTATCAGTATTCTATTTCTCCAAGCAAACTGCAGGAGAAAACAGACTTTATGAAACTAGATTGCTAGGCACTGATTGCAAGAAGTGCTTGGGTAGAGAATGAACTGAATTTAGATGAGGGGTTTTTGGTCCATAACTGAGAAGCTGTGCAGTGAGCTTGTCTCTTATACTGAAAGTGCTTTGTGTGACAACCTGTGGGTGGTCCACGATGTACTGAATAAATTTATGCAGAAATCTTCATGTGGAACAGGAAGGAGAAGCTGTCATTATGTTTTTCCATAAAAGATTCTATTCGTGGAAGGAATAGCACTCCTGTGTTGGCAATATAGGCAAATTCATCAGCCAAAGTCCCAGTGAACTCAGTGGCAACTTTGCTAAGTGACAGCTGAGAAGTGCAGTTGCATGCTATCTCTCTGACAAAGATGCGCTTACAAAAAAAGAAGTCAATCACTGTAGCAAATTCTGTTTTATGCCCTGAGGGTTCACTAGTGTGCAAGGATAAAACCACCATAGAGATCATGCTCCTCTTGACGCATCCGTGCCTTCCCATTTGCCCCACCCCTGATCATATGAGGAGAATGAACTCTACAATTGCTGGGCCAAGAACATTTTTTGGGGAGCATCACAAATGAACTATTCACAGCCAGTAAGTCCTGTGATGTGCTTTGAAGTCTTCTTCCTGGTTTTGTAGAAATTATTGGGAAGCCTACTTTTGATGCTGGTGACGCAATGAGAACCCCAAGCACTGTACATGAGCCATGTCATATGAAAAGCAGGAAACCTGAGGAGCGACAGGGAGTAAAAGAAGGAAGGAGAGATTTTGAGTTCAAAACCTAATTTCTCTTTCATTGAACATTGATTAAACTCATTTGTATTACTGTATCATTACATAGGTGAAAGATAGAAATTATTTTCTTTGATGCCTGCTTTTGAGGCATTGAAATTGCTAATCTGAAACTGCTATGATAACCACTACACTTCACTGCCTACTGCCCAGAATTTCTCTCTACCTCATATTTTGCATACCTAGAAGTACCCATAAACTAACTAACTTTCACCTGCCTGACTTCCTGCTCATAAATTCACCTGCTGTCCTTCATTTTTAGCCTGCTTATCGTTTTCCTTCTGGGTCCACAGTAAAACTGGAGGAGAATTAAGACACAACATTTTGTAGTGAAATTTTTGTCTACAGTTCCCTTTCACTAGAGTTAGGGTGTTGCCAGATGTAGCTGGCAGCAGTCCTGTGCAGACAGAGCTTGTGTGACTGGAAGGCACATCCATGGTGATTTTCCTCTATGACTGAAAGGGTGGGTTTGGAAGAGAGGATTAAAAACCCTGGATATTGACTATGGGATTCATCTGTATAAAAAGAGTTTTGGTTGCTACTGAGGCATCCTAGTACATAAAACTTACATCCATGAGACACACAGATGTATTGCAAGACTACAGGGAACCTACTTCACTCCAATGCACTAATGACCAAGCTGGGTACTGTCCTCAGTTTAATATTGTGTTCTGGGCAAGAAGAGAACATACCTGATAAGCAGAGCCCTACATTCAAAATTTGGGCTAAATTACTATCTGATCTTCACTGAGAAGTGAGAGTGTGTGTGTGTGTGTGTGTGTAAGTGTTTGTGGGCATATGAAGTGTCCTACTGTACAGTATCACAGGACCCATTCCTCAGGAGAAAGAGTACAATGGGAATGGCTGATTTCTTCCCTCACTTTTTTCCCAGCTGTATCTGCTTAAGGTTGTTTTATATGTTTTTAACACAATCTGCCTAACAGCTCTTTTCTTACTGAATTGTAGTTCCATATAACACTTGTTTTTTTCTGTTCTGTTATTACCAGACCTACAAGCCTATAATCACACAAGGACCAGTAATTGTCTACTGTGTTCATATTTTTCATCACAAACTGTTTCTTCTACATAGTAAAGATACCAGTTACTACTATATCAATTTACACTAGCAGTTACACCACTAAATTTTACAAATCATAGAATCATAAAATGATTTGAGTTGGAAGATCCTTAGTGATCATGTTGTTCTAATCCCCCCTGTCAGGGGCACTGACACCTTCCAGTGGATCGAGTTGCTCAGAGCTCCATCCAACCTGACCTTGAACACTTCCAGGGATGGGACATCTAAAAATTTCCCTGGAATTTACAGTGTCTCACTACCCTCATGATGAACAATTTCTTCCTAGTATCTTATCAACATCTATATAGCACTTGGCCTCATTGCACTTCATTAAGTTTGCATGGGCCAAGCTCTCAAGCCTATCAAGTTCCATGTGGATGCCATCCCTTCCCTCCAGCAGCTGTGCCATCAGCAGTCATGCTAAAGGTGCCTTCAATCCCACTGCCCATGTCACTAACAAAGATATCAAGAAGTACCAGTCCAAACACTGACCCCTGTGGAGTGCCACTTGCCACTTAGACACTGAACTGCTGGCCACAACTCTTGGAGTGGGACAATCCAGACAGTTTCTTATGCATTGAGTGGCTCAAGGCAAAATAAAACTGAAATAAATTCAGGCACTTGTCAGGTGACTGCTACGTTACTGCTATCTCAGCTGAGATAGAGCTGGCTCAAGCCAAAGAAGAACCTACACTGTTATTCCAAGAAAAGAACCTTTGGCCTTTAACCAATAATGGCAAATTTATATGTATGTGGCTACATTTTCACAGCTACCAAAATAACACTCTGAATCTGCACTCAGGCACCTGCATCCTTTTCCATCCAGGAAATTAGCCCAACTACATGATCAGAGAAAGGATGAGAGTGTGCCTTACTTTGGGACAGGCAATTCTGCATCTACTTGCAGGCCAGGCTATAATGAGGAAGCCAACAATATGCTAGGGAGAATACAGAAATATTTGGGTAAGTGTGGGTTTTTTTTATCAATCTTAGATGCACCTTGGACTGTTAGTCTAACATCACTCCCCTTGCATTCATACAGATAGATAAAAATAACTTGTCAAAATCAGGCAAAAATAGTAAAACAACAGCAGGAATATACAGCACAATTTTAAACATTTTTAAATAACCATGGAGGTGACCCTTACACTGTTGATGATGGCTGAGAAGGAAAAAAGCTTAGAGGGCAACAAATTGATAAAACAGTTTTTCTCTCAGTTTTTTCTCTGAATCTTGTATTCCTTTCAGTGCTATGAATCTGCTTTTGTTCAGAAGGAACAGCTTCTATTGCTCTATGTTTTCTTTGTCCACAAGATTCAGAAAGGAAATTTTGTGGATGCGAATCCATGATGGCTGAAAAAAGTAATAAATGTTTTTGCTGAAGTTAGAGGCTAGCCAGGAGGAGTGATTGAACTCTGTGAGTTTTTGGATAAAGAGAAACAGATGGGTGAAGAGGTCTCTTAGAGGCTGTGTCAGAAAGGATAGCTCTAGTTAAAGGCTGAAATAAAACCACTATGTGTCTCATCACCTTCTCTGGAAATACCACCAAGATGGGTGGAAATACCACTAAGATCTTCACACTAATTCATTTTCCCCCTTATCTTGAAGATGTATTTTCATTTAATTTGGTTTATGTTTATACTTTATAAATTTTTATTTAACAGAAACCACAATCAAAAACGCTGCTGTGTATCTGTGGTTCGAAAGGATCTAACTGAAACCAGCAGGATTCATTTAGATAAATAAACAGCTTTTTTAATTTTCTTGCACTGCAGAGGTATAGCATTCCATTTTCAAACTGCCAGCATTTTTCTTCTTGAATTGAAAGCCTGCTGAGCAAAGCAGAACTATCTTCAGTAATACTGCCATCTACATATTCAAGGACTGGTACAATGATTCTTTAAATGGTTCAAATGAAGAATGAATAGAGTGAAAAGTCCACTGTCTGTATTGGAAGCAAATAGCATTTTATGGAGGATTTGAGACATTTAGTTTCTATGGCAACAGGCATTAGAACAATGCTTTGATTTAGGATACAAAAACCTTGACAGTTGACTTTTTAAAATATTAACAGTAATTCTGTACTTTAGGAAAAAATGCATCATTTGAATCTGAAGATCTTAAAATGCTGCTATTCTGGAAGGAAAGAAGCAGCTGCGTTCTTCAAACAGAAAACAATTTACTTCTTCAGGACAGCACAACACTCAGGTAGAAGTGTCAGGAGAAGAGAAATGTTGAACCTCCACAGTTTCACAACTCCTTACGCTTTTCAGAGTCAATACATCACAAATGAAAACTAGTAAGATAAATAAGTATGAATACCTAAAAATCTTACCTGTTCTGAAGATTTTGCATAATCACCGTGAAAGCAGAAGATAGTTTAAGGTAAAACTTTTCTTTGACTTTTCCATCATTGTGTAAATTAGGTTATTTTATCATTGGACATCCTTCAGTTCTTATCTACTCATTGTACTGCTCCATCAGTCTTCAAAAGTTCACATTCTGACAGCCAAAAAAATTGTCACATCTAATTTTCCTGATGTCTAAAAGTCATTTTACTGCCTTCCATCAATCATGGATAAGCACAGAGCCTATAGTATCCATGATAGTTAAAACAAATGAGTGCCCTTATCAGCCCTAGGTGCAGCCCTACTGCATGGCTTGGAATTGTAATAGGGTTGGGAACCTCTGCACAAAGGAGCTATATGCTAATAGTTTGTGTGCCCTTTTCCTCCCCATAGACAATCCAAAACTTTCAGCCAGATAATTCCCAACCTGCGACATTCTGCCAAATGATTTGACACTGATTTAATCAACATTCACTTATTTGTTTGTTGGTTTATGATATTTTCCAGCTTCTTTCTTTGGCTGTGATTTCTAATTTTCATCTGCATTAACTTTTATATTACAAAATACATTTATTTTTCCTTATAAATCGCATAAATTCAGGACATGGGACTTTAATTTTATTTTTTTTAATTGTTGTGATTTGCACTAAATTGTTAGAGTTGCTAGCACTGTGATCCAGGCAGATTTTTATTTGTACATTGTTATTTCCAGGTCTGTGACAGTGGTAAGCAGGGGTACATATGCTAATGTGCTGTTGGAAATAGACTGAAAGAAAGCATACTGTTGACATTAGCCTCAGGGCTGTAGGAAGGAATAGGTTGATGCAAGACATAAGAGATTATATCAAGACATAGTTTATTAGAAGTGTGATTAGTATCAGCTGGCAACAGGAGAGTGGTAGTGTGAAAAAACATTATTTATGTCATGAAGTCTATTTACACCTATTTAGAAGTGTTACCACAGTAAGTGTCTTAGAAACAGGCACAGAATTTATTACTGAGCCATCAGATTTCCTGGGAAGTAAATAAAAATATGTTTAAAGTGGAAAAATGCCTTCCAAACACGAGTTGAAGAAAAATAATGAGTGGCAATCACCTTGTATTCTGCTGTAAAGAAGCATTTGACTACAAAACAGAGTGTCTCTCTTAGTACAACAAGGCAAAGGCCTCTAAATAAAACTTAACATCCAAATATTGTCTGTGCACTTTTGTCTTCCTACGATTTAACTTATTAAGAAAGAGTGAAAATTATTCATTATTTTGGATTAGGTTAATTTTTATGATCAAAATTTACAGCATTAATTTATTACAAATGAGTATACCTTTTCTTTGTAGGATGCATAAGCTAACTAGCCCTTTTTTAATCTCTGTGTTAGTGAAAATAAAGTTTATCTGGAAGATTCAAAACCTGGGATAAAAGGAAATAAAGTCATGTTCAGGTTATTCAAGATTTTCAAGAGATAAGAGCTCCTAAATTTGGTCATTGCCAGCAGATTCTATTGATGTGGAAAATCAGTCACATTTTTGCAAGAGCTTCTCACATTATTTATTGACTGAATATCACAGCCCTAAGGAGATTTCCATTGAAGTGTAACAGAAATAGATATTTTAGGATTTGTTGGGGTTGCTTGTTTCTTGGTTGTGTTTTTTTTTCTTTTTTTTTTTTTTTTTTTTAAGCTGTGGACTTCTTGCCTCTTTTTGGACTGAGATCTTAATTATGCTTTTGAATAGAAAAGTAAGTTCTCAACTCGATTCCTAAAACCTATGCCCTGCTTTGTGAAAGATCAGATCGAGATACCTTCTTAAGCTTTTAAATAGGCTTTAAACTCTTTTGCCACTCCTGTTTGTGTAACTCATGTGTCTGCCCTGTCATTCCATATATGAGGAAGATGTTGAAACTTTCAGCATTTCTTTGAGGACCTTACTATGGAGAGGCATTCCCTGGCCCCTGTGAATCATGTCTGACTGAAATGTTGCTGCCTAACCTAAGCAAAGCCATCAAGGGAATGTGGTTACAGTCAAATGCTGCACTCAGCAGCAGGGCTGTGTCTGAGTCCATGGCTTAACCCTATTTCATATATGGGTACAGAGGAGCTCAGCTGAAAGGTGCTGAGGAGACAAAACATTGCTTAGATGCAGGAGTTTCAGTTCTAGAAATGAGTGTAAAGGCAGAATTAAAAAAATAAAAAGCATATTTTCTACAGAGGTTTCCAGACATGAAGCCACATGCAGAACAAAGAATGGAAAAGCAGGAAATAAGAAATTCTGATTTCACAATAATGATGATCAAAAAACTGAACAAGCTGTATGGAAATTTTGTGGAATTTTCATCCCTGCTGGTGTTTCAAGGTTGCCCAAACAAGGTCAGTCCTTGTCTGGGGAGGGGGTGCATTCATGCACGAGAGCTACCTTCCAGCCTCAATGATTCTCCATTTCTGTGAAACAATAGATGTTCTGTGAAAAAATTCTATCTTATTACTGATGGAAAAAAGCTGAGTTTTACCTCCTGCTGCTCTTTTACTGGTTTCAAAGGTCTAAAGGCATGAGTTGAGACACTTGTAGATGTACCCCAACTCCCACCTCCACAAGATCACTGGTACAGCACAGAGGGAAAAGACCTTGACAATCTCGTGGTAAATGAAGCAAAGAGCTTGGCCTTCCCCAAAAATTCATCAAACAAGGAAGTTTGTGCAGTGGCAGCAGTAAATCAATGTGGAAATATGCATGTGCAGAATTTCTCTTTGGAAAGCTGAGTCACACCATGAAGGTGGCTTTTATGGCTGCAGGATGTTAATTTTTTCACCTTAATCAAGTGCCTGTGCTCTCTGCATTCTGCTAATGTATCTGCTCTGATCTCCCCTCCAGTGCTCCTGCCTTCTGCTGTACTTGCACAGTGTTGAGTCCTTTGGTGACATTTCCCTCACTGAATTTATGGTGTCAGGCACTGTGGGGTGTGTGCAGAGCTGCTTTTGAAATTCTGTGTTTATTTCTTACGCCAAATGCCACATCTCGTTTGATATGTTAATTTTAGAATCTAATGGAGTTTTAATTAAGATAATTTGAGTTAATAATCATAGTTCATGATCCTCCAAAAGGAAGGAGAATAATGATAATTCAAAACAGTATGTTTTTACTAAATGTATGAACTTTTCTTAATATAACTACTAGACATATTCTGGTTAATTAAAACCAATGAATATTAGACACTGGTTTAAGGGAGCTGAAAAAAGAACACTAATAATTTTGTTTCAGAGAGCATGAAAGGATAATTTAACACTCTTCTGGAGCTCTTGAAGACCAACCAAGAGTGAAGTCTGGTCTCTGTTTACTGAAGGCTTAAATAAGCTTGTGTCATGGTGACATAAAATGGATATTGATGACTGTCTCTGTGACCTTGATTCAGGAAAGTAGACTTCTCTGTTCCATTATAGATGAAGAGAAGGGTGAAGTAATTAACTGTTCTGATGAATTGAGATTTAGTAACATAATTACTTTATGATATAAAATACTGACTCAGCTGATTCAGCTGAGTGTCTAAGTGCAGGCCTGTTTGGTTTTGGTTTTTTATAAGCTAGCTTTTAGAAAAATAAAAACCTCATTATTTTATGTCTTTCCTGCTAAAATGAAAAGAGATAAAAATATGATCACAGAACACTGTTTCAGCTAGAAAATATCTTTCTTCCAAATCAAGTTATGACTGCTGGATCTAAAGATCTGAGACCTTGATAAATATTTTAGGATTAAGGAAGAAAATTTACCATACAGACTATGATCTGTATTATTAGCATCCTGCTGTCTGACCTAAATAGAGAAGCAAGGAGAATGCTGATTGCCGACAGACCCTGAAGCTTCCCAGCTTAAATGTGCCATGACGTGTGGAATGCATTGTGCATAGCCTGCATACACACCTGTAACTCAAATTCCTTCAGCAGGTATTGTGATAAACAGGTTTACTGCATTTTAGCAGTGAAAACAGCAGCTAACAGGCTGGACTGTTTCTATTTTTTTTTTTCTTCATTTTGGATTCTAATTCTCTTCCTTCAAACATTCCTCAGTATGTAGAGCAGAAGGTTAAGATGAAAAATACATCATGCATTCCATATTGAAGCTATTGATCCCCCACAAAATGAATATTAAGGTAAAAATACCTTTTGTCTTTGTCTCAGTTGTCAGTGGAAATGGGAATACTGAACAGTACTGGAACTTAAAGTAACTATTAAAGTGATCATGTAAAGAAAAAGGACATATAAAAATAATATGTTCTGCTTTAATAAGATCCATTCAATGAACAAGGACTTCTGGACTACATTACCTACTAATAGAAACCTGCTGACAACAACTTAGAAACTCAGATGTAAGAAGAAGTTGATTTCACCTTTAAGTAATAGCACTGAATTATTTAAACATAATTGCCTATCAGATGATTTGCAGAGTAGGTCTGATTTTTTCTCCACAAGGCTGAATATTTTAAGACATTAATCATATCCCACTCAATATCCCCAGCAGCTGACTGCAATTTTCAGATATGTGGGGATTTTTGGGATTTATTGACTTGTGCCCTCTTGAATCATGCGTGCTCATTTCTGCTGTGATTCATATAGGATGGCATACTTTCATAAGGATAGCAAACATCTACATCTGAAACCTTTAAGCCCTGTGTGATGCTGGTCTGATGATTTGGGAATGTAATATCCCCCCACAAATTCTCTGTTCCCCACCTTTGTAAAAACAGACTTAGTCTCCACTGCATTTACTCCATTTGAGATTTTAGGTTAAGTTTCTCTTTTTTAGATTGTCAGATTTTATTCTTTATTCTTCTAAAGTGTTAAATTATGCCCCTTGTTATTGGTGGCACATAAGCAGAGTCATTTAACCACTGTGCCTCTTTGTGTGCAGCGGTCTCCACTGCTCTGTGCTGTTGGACTCAGACTGTGCACATAGGTCAGACAGACCCTTGGGGATCTGTGAGGATCATATTCAGTGGCTTATGTTGTGGTGACAGTGATATCAGAGGACAGTTGTAATTTCTGGCCTCAGAGGCCTCTGAGCTCTTGCTGTGTGCCTGAGAGGCTCAAGGGGTGCTGGGAGAGATGCTCACTTCACCTTCTCTTCTGCACATGCTCTGCTGCAGAGGTTGCATGAGAGATTTAGAGTCACCAGAATACTTATTATTAATTTACACTCTGTTAATTTGGAACTTGGTAAAACTCAGTCATCCAACTACCAAAGTTTTTTATGGCCATGAACGCTGAATAGTACTGACAAGTTATCAGTGTGCAGCTATTGGGTTTCTAAAACCAACCAATGCAGAGAGAAACTGAATTTTAGTGTGTGCACAGAAACCCCACTGGAAATATTATGATCTTACTTCTCTCCCCTGTAACTCAGAATGGAGCTGAAGGAAAACTTATTTGAGTGAAATTCAAATGTTACAATATTATAGGAGCCCTGTGATAATTCACATAAAACTTTTGTCAGCTTGTTAGAGGAATTTTTATTTAATTAGATTAATGGACATTATTTTGAAATTAAAATCCAGAAAAAAAAGAACTTATGGACCTGAAATTTGCCAGGAAAACTGCAAATGTAGGGTTCTCTATTATCATAAAGCAGTGAATAAAAAATGAAATGTCACCTTTAATTTTCACTCTTTTATGAATAAGGTGCAGTAAATTTATTTTCACCCATTCCTGCAATCTTGAGTTCTGTAGACACCTGTGTTGCTGCCCTGGTCATTTCTAACTTGATCAGCAATTCCATTAGCTACTACCTAATTTCCTACCCATAATATCTGTAATTTCTACCACTTTCCATGTTGCTATGCCATTAATGTAATCACAGCAGTCAGAGTTGATAATCTGCATAAATAATATTACTGTTTCCCTATCTGTAACATCATTAAATATCTTATTAGTGTAGAGTCTGATCACAGGTGAACCTCTGCATCCATGCCCTAGCAATCACAGATGGTCAAAACTGTTCATATAAAAATGAAAATTCTGTTTCCAGCTTGTGTCTAGCCAGTTGATTTCTTTGCAACTTCAAGTCCATACAAAGGCAGTGGTCTGTCTACCATAAAACAGTCCCAGTCCTCAGGAAAAACAGGAATGTTGTAATGGAATAAGAGTATCCTAATTTCAGAAAGTTTCTCATGGCTTCTGTAGTGTAGAAACAGCTTCTAGAGGCACTTCAGGCTAGGCATGCACAAAGGTAGGCTTTATTTTTCTCTAGCCATTCTCTCTCCTGAAAAGGTTTTGTCTTTTTTGATTCCCCTTATTCTGGAATAAACCTCAAGAATGCATGTGATTTATTGGCTATTGCAGTTCCTTCCAAAGTACCTAAATTCCTAATGTGGGGAATGGGGGAAGCTATAGAGTTATTCATTAAGGATTTAGAGAGGTAGGTAGCCAAATGTATACAAGATTTCAGACATTTTTCTCACACCTGGAGAATCATAAATTCGATTTAGAACTCACCTTTCTACAAAAGAAAAACTGTCTCTTTTTGGACCTACATCAGGTTGAAAGGTCCCATCTGGTGAGGTTCTTTAACATTAATATGAACAAGCTATGTGCAATAAAGGACAAGAAATATTCCAGAGAAATGGACCACCACAGGACATGGGAAAGGGTTTAGGAGGCTGTTGTGTTCTCTCTGGAGGAGATACTGAACTGCCAAAATACTGCCTCAAACAGAGACCAATCCAGCACTCTGAGCAAGGAGAAAATCACCTTTTAGGGAGCTTTTGGCAGCTACCAGGAATGGGGAGAAAAAGTGGGTAAAATAGCTCTGTTGCTTCCATAAAAATGATGCAAATACCTGCAAAGAGATGAATTTGTAAGCACTGCTAGGCAAGAAAAAATTCTGAATTTGGTGGACAAAACTATTTTTATTTCCTAATCCACCTCAAAAGTGTTGAGTGCTTGTTTTGTTTTGTTTTGTTTTGTTTTGTTGTTTGTTTGTGAGGTTTTTTCAGGGTTTTTTTGTGGGGTTTTGTGTTTGCTTTTTTTTTTTTCTGATACAAGCTTTTAGTTGATACCTCCTTTTTTCTGTGTCATTTTGCAATTAAATAAATGCTTCAAAGGATAAGGGCAGAAAGATAAAGAGAGACACATGCGTAGCCACTGAATAGAATACAATAAATTGTTCTTTAGCTAATCACAATACTGATCTTTAACACTGCTCACCATCAACAAGGGAGAAGGGGTAAGAGAAAGAGGATTCTCAGGTATTCAAGAAATCTGTTACCTGAAATTTTATGTTTTGTTCTTAGAACAAAAGATAATCAGTCTTTTTTTCCAGGTATTGATTGTCAGGAAACAACTAAAATTCAGTTTATATTCTTGTGTTATAACATTTTTTCACTGGTGAACCCGATCCAAACTGCGTTGCAAAGGAGATAACCTGAATTAATAATGATTTCCAATCACCGTGTGTGGACATTAAAAGTGAAGCATTAAAATAAAGACTGATGAGATTTTCAACTATGCAGTGTCTGCACAACCTTTACCCTTTCTGGAAAAAAAAATAAAACAAAACAGTAAAAATCAGATTAAGTAAAGATCACTTTTAAACAGACTTTTTTTGTCCTGTTTGGTTGTTTTAAAGCTGTTATGGGATAGCATGCAGTCCATTTCAGGACAGAAAGAAAAGTTCTTAGTATGCACACATACTGATAACATTCAGTTTACTATTTTATGAAGAATAGCAAAAAGGACTGGAAAAACAAAATCAGAAATTTTCTACCTTTCTCCACTAATTTGATACAATCAACAATTGTGAGAAATTGTTGGAGATTTCATGATACTTGTCTTTTAGACTTTTTTTTTTTTTTTTTAAATGAGCAGTGTGAAACTGAATGTGTGGAGTCTCCATCCTTGGAGATGTCCAAAAGATATTTAGTCTTGGTCCTGACCAACTGGTTCTTGCTGGGCCTGCCTGAGCAGCAGTGTTGGATGAGATGATGTCAGCAGTGTCTTCCAGTGTGCCACTGTGTCCTTGCCAGTCAGGTTGTATTAACCCATACTTTGACCTCAAAGATGTACCACGAGACGCAGAAGGAATAATACTTTGCCTGCTACACAAGGTATTGATTCACATCTAAGGAAAAACAAAGAAGTGCAAGTTTATTTAGTTTTCAAGCAATCCTGGAAAGACCAGCAGGGTTTGGCAATCACTGTACCCATGGATTTTCAGATAAATGAACAGCTGCCTGTATATCTCAGAGGAACCTGTTACTCTGAAATCAGATAGAGTGAATAATAATTAATAATCATTTTTTGGCTGAAGCAAGTGAGAACGAATGCTCTCAGTAGAATCCTCTACTAAACAATTCTGTCTCAATTGATCTGCAGTACAGATGGAGAAAACATGCATTTTTCAGACTGTGCAAAGTAGAGAATGTGACACATTTTTTAAGTAGTTGTAGCCTTCTCTCAAATTTTTCCATTGGTGCTTCTCAGACCTGAAGTACATTCAGGAAAATGAAAGGGAAGAGGAAAGAGAGAGGAGGAAAAGAAAGAAAAGGAGAAAAGCAAAGCAATGGCAAGAAAATTAAAAGGGAAAAAGGAAAAGGGAAAAAGGAAAGAGAAAGACAGGTCAAGGGAGGATTTGTAGCTGTCAGTACAACAATACATATAATTCATAATACAATCTCTTTCTTTATATCCATTTACATTTTGTTTAGTTTTCTGCTGGTTATTATGGGCATGCATGGAAAGGAAGATATCAGTTTGCACAATGTATTTAAATATAATTGTTCCGTTACTTGATCTTCATTGGCAGAAATTGCTGTTTAATGTAATGGAAATAAACTGGTAGGTGGTGGAAACCAGCATGTATTCTCATCATGATTACAAAAAAATATTGAAAAAAACCATATTTCATTATATTTTCAGTTCACGTAATGCAATTTCCTTCAAAAGCTGTCACAGCCTCCTCTGCTCTTTGAAGTGGAGGTCATCCATTATTTGTCCAGATGCTTCTGTGTTACTTTGTTACAGGAAAATTTGGATCACAGGTCTCAAAGGTTAAATGCAAATAGAAAGTCCCTGTAACAAACATGGTTCAATTATTTCTTTCAGAGCTAAATTTGTCCACAAATGGAATTTTTAAAAATTATTTTTAAGATAACTTTTCAGTAAGCTAATAACATCATAAATTTAAAAAAAAAACTGATGCAGAACATAAAATTGCCTTGGAAGCAGAATGTGTTTCTAGGGAGGTCTATAAATGTGTTCATGTGACTGTGTTGAATACTGGTTTGCTTGCTTCTAACAGTCCCACTTTCCGTGGTGAAGTCTCCCATTCTAGGTAGCTAAATTTCTTTGTTCTAGGTTCAGAGAAACAAGAGATTTTCCAAATGGGTTTCACAGCTCCCAGAAAATGGGGTGCTGTCCTTGTTTCAGCTAGGGCAGAGTTAATTTTCTCAGTAGCTGTTGCAGTGATGTGTTTTGGATTTGGAAAAAGAATGGTGGGTGTAAGATCTGTACTCTAACCAAGAACAAGCAGAAATTACCATTTCTTGCCTTTTCACCATCCAGTTTAAGGACTATTGTATTACTGGCTGCAAGGCAACATCATTTAATCAGGAACAAGGACTCCCCCATCAGCTTCAAACTGTTGGAAACATTTATCACATTTAGGATTCTTATGCTCATTATATTCTTATGTTCGACTTTTTACAAATGAGTGAGATTTGTAAACGATATCCAATGGTCTAACTCCTGGCATCAGCTGGAACACTTCCCTCCCAAGAATCCCCAAAAGATCTCCACACTGTTAAAGTCAGTGAGAGTCCCCTTGTATTCCACACATTCTTAGCAAGAAAAGAATAGTCATGTGTTGTAGGGTATTCAGAGGGCCATAACACTGGAGACAAGAAGCTTCCTATCCACAATATTTTTCCACCCATTATTGACCATTTTTGGTCTTTTCCAGTGACGTGGAGGTTTGTCCTTTGAGGTCTCAAGGCCTTCATTCAGCCCAGAAGTTGAGAAAGGATCATGAATGGCTCTCCCATGAGCTTAGGGACAGGGTGTTCTCTGATGTTATCATTTATGAAACATGAAAGGGAGGCAGTATTTGTTAGAGTGCTTATTCACAAAGTTGCTTTGTTGATATGTATAACATTTTTGTGAGCACTTTAACAGTGATTGACACTTATTTTTAAAGGGGAAAAGTTTTTTCAGATTTTATAAATTTAATCTTCAGAAATAAATATCATGAGACTCAATCTAGGAAACTGTGTTCCAGGATAAACATGTAGTTAGAAGAAAGAAGAAGGAAATAATATTTACACTGAGAGGACAAATTGATGAGAAATTTGCTTGTTTTTCTAAAAAATCATACAGTTGACTTATTTACAAAATTATAACAAAATCCCTTGTGCCCATCAATCATTTATTAAAAAAAATTTAAGTGACCCTAAAAAGGGCCATTGTGTTGCACAATCAACATCAAAAAAATTATTTACAATAAAATAAAAATATTAATTTTCAGATTGCTATCTTCAAATTGCTATCAAAGACCAGATTTTTGTTGTTAATTCAAATACTGTTGCATCCTCTTTACTCAAACTTCCATAGCTTGCTTCTGTTTCCAAAATAAGGAACGATTTAATGTTGACTTGAACCTTCAAGTCTTGGCCTTTCTCAGTTGTAACTAATGCATTCATAGACAGATGAATTAACACATGCTTAAGGCATGGGCACTGATTACCATAAGCAGCAGTCAACTGATTTTTTTATCTTGGCATTTCAAATCCCATGTCACTGTGCTCTAGATTTATTTTTATTTATCAAATATTTATCAAATATTTAAACTGCAAAGGAGATAGGTTATATTGGGCAGTTTTGAGTGGTCTGTGTGGTGAATGGACAGCTCTCAATGGTCTTTGAGATGTTAGCAATTTGCATAGCAATGCTCCAAGTTTATTATTACTAAGAACCTATAATCAGTCGTGTCAGTCTTCCCTCAGATTTTGTCTCAAAACTTTTGTCTCTAAAACTTAATCCCTGGTCTTAAGACTCGTGAACACTTTGGGCATAAGAGGACATCAAACCTTTTTATTTTCCAAGTTTTGGGTTTTGCAACCATCCTATCTTGACATTGTTGGCTCTAAAGGAAGACCATCAAATTCCTTCTTCAGCCAAAGGACAAAAGGATTGGTTGTAGCCACTGAGAAGACTATAAAATCTACTTAATATTATTTCCTTATCCTCTTGCCTTCCAGGACCTGTGAGAGATGGCTTCTAAATCTCAAATATTTAAAAAAAATTTTGCCCTTTCTGCCAATAGATCACATGAAAATTTTCTTTACATTTGTTGCTTTCTTTCCCTTAGGCCTGTATTACAGCATATTTTTCTCAGAAAATATAGACATTGCAGACATTGATGTTTTAATTTTTTCAAATACTTGATGTCATCGCCACACACTTGTATTTATTCCTTATATTGGAAAGCTCACAGAAAAGTGACTTCAAACCTGTGTTAAGCTGACATTTATCTGAAAGAGATGTTTTAACTAAAACAAAACTTAATCAGCTTACTTCAACAGCTTTACTCTGAAGTATTTGTTTTGTTCAAATGCTTTTAAAGAAACAGATATGAAAGCTGTCCAGGCTTTTACATTAGTTGTTTATCTCATGTTTTAGCTGTTCTATCTGAAAAGATGTTCTGAACAAACCTTTTCAGTATCTGTCTTTCTCAATTTATGTTCTTGGATTTGGCATTTGTTCTACTAGCTTGTAAAAATTACCCTTCATTTTGCAATACTGTGTATTAGAAAGTATAAGGCAAAAGTACTGATGTTTCCATGGTTTTCAGCTGCATAGTCCTCCTTTGTATTGAATTAAATTCCTTTGCTGCTGCTGGTTTGCAGTGCCTGGAACCGATGGTTGATGATGGACTGTGGTTGTAACCTTGCAGCTGAGAACAACAGCTGATTGTGGGGAAACGATGAAGGTTGTTTCACATCAGGCTCCAAGCCCTATCCTGCTGTCAGCAGCACTGATGCTGCAAGAAAACAACTCCATGCTGATGAAATAGAGTATTCTGAGTTTTGTGACTGGTAGCACATTTGCCAAACGTTTCATAGCTTCGTGCTTTTTATCCAAGCGTTTTAAACAGCTTAGTTGCACATTTAGCTTGCAGATAATGCTAACATTTTTTAGATTTAGTATAGTGAAATCAGTGTCTTGGGAGCCATATTCTGTGAGAAATGCTTTGACAAGGATAAAACTAGGGCTATTTTTCCTGACACACACATGCCTGCCAGTGTGCATCAGCCCTTCCTGGGACCCAGGCAGCGAGAGGACCTCTGTTGTGCAAACAGCTGGTCTGAGAGGTTTCACAGAATGCCAGCAGGGAGATCCTATGGCTCATGTCTCAGTTTCCATTTTTGTCTCTCACTTATCTTCCATGTCCTCTAGGATGAACTAGTCAAATCTGTTTAGATAATTTTAATATTTAAATAATTTTATTTTTTCTATATTATCTTTACTATCAGAAAGGTTTTCAAGAGCAGAGTCTGAGCTCAGGAATACTTACATCGTGCACATCCAAATGCATGATAAACTTGGTGCATTTCCAAGAACCCGTCTATTCTTTCCCTAACATTGTTCTCTTTTCTCAGAAGAACATGATCCCAATGTCCCTGACTGTCCCATCAGATGTTGCCGTTTGAGGTCACATAAATGGAGAGTCTTGCAATAAAGCAGCATTATGCTCACAAGCACAGACCACCCATACACATTCTGGGTATAATAATGCCTGTTTTAGGTTTATTTTACATGAAACCTTTCAAAGTTCCATGCTAATATGTAAAAATACGTCTTCCTTACAGATGTTCCTGATGTTGTTTTAAACATCACCACGCTTTGTTCAGTGTGGTCCTCTGAACAAAGTTAAAAAACCTCTGTCAACAGAAACCATCTGTTATTTTTGTATTTATACTGTATTTAATTAGAGAAACGCTCACTTAACTGGCAACAGTCTGGCATGAAGTTGTCCAAAATTTATTTGGTTTATCTAAAAGCTGAGTGTTGTGCTTTCTGATGTCCTGAAGCCCAGAATCAGTGACAATGTTAGTGTGTACAATACCATTCTTTATTAACCACATTATAATTTCCCAAGTAAGAATCTTAAAATTGGGAGTTAAACTATAAGGAATCAAATTAGTTTGGTTTGGAAAACAAAAAGCTAATTAGATGTGCTCTAAGTGGATGTCCTGCAAAGTAGATTACCTTTTATAAACAGAGGCTTCATTTTCATTTAGTCTTTCATAATATGTTTTATGAGATTAATAATTTGTCAGATCTGAAGGAAAATGAAAGCTTTACTGAACTCCTAAATAACTTGGCTTTAGCTAGTCTGGTTATTTTGTTTATAAATAAATAGTATCTTTTGGTTTTTGATTGTTAATTTGATTCAAATACAACCAAGAAACAAACAATGGCTTCATTTAAATTAACTGGTATATCAATTTCTATTAAGAGATTGGTAGAATATTTCCATATAAATTTCTATACAAACTGAGGAAAAGACTGAGAATTTTACCTAATGCCAAAGTATTCAATTTTGAATGGGTACACGAAATATTAGTGTCTTTCATGGAGATGGTAGTGATTTATAGCTGGCATGTCACATTCCTATGAAGAAAGTCTCAGCAAGAGCTGTAAATGTCACTGAATAGAACTATTCTTAATACAAATATAATTTCAAGAACTTTTGATCTGCTTCATCTATTCTAAATATCCAAACAATTTCTGGGACTGTCAACAACAAAGTACTTGGAAATGAGCATTAGAACCATGGTTTTGTCTTACAGTATTACTGAGCTGGTTCACAACAGCAAACAGGATCTGAAAGAACAATGTAAATAGGATAATTCAATTATTCTTATTGGGCATTGAAGTATGAATTTCTTCAAGGAGCTTTGCTGTTCTATTTAACTCAGTATTTTTTCCATGATTCTTCTCTTTGTTTCACTGCACATACTGATTACAAACCATTTGCTGTGAATGCTCTCCACTGACAGTCGCTGAGGGATCAGTTGTGGTTTGCTGGGGAGGCTGGGCTAAGGCTTTACTGCTCTCCAATCCCTCACCCAGAGCTGCTCCCAAAGCACACAAGGCTACCACAGATGCACAGGTTTTACTCTTTCCCTCATCTGGGCTGTCTGTGCATCCCACAAGAGCTGTTGTGAGGGGAACTCGTATAGCTTGTAATCAGGGCAAAGAGGCACAGAATTCATTGCATTTCTTCCCAAAAGAGCAACTTTAAAAATACTGGGTGAGTTCACTTTCTTAACCTGGCAGCAGAACGTATTCCTAGAAAGAGGCTGCTGCTGGACTGATCAGCAAGACTCTTTGTTGTAGTTAGGTAATGTAATGTAATGTCATCACAGGTGCCATTGACTCGAGTTAGATTAAAAGGGTTTTTTACAGTTAGGATGACATTTAGGATTTATGGCCTTTCCCCTTGATTATTGGTTAAAAGAAAATTAATTTCCAGACAGAATCAGGATGGCTGTCCTTATTATTTTTTATGTCTTGATTGTTGTTTTTTAAGCTTGATGGACCTGGAGGCCCTTCTTCAGAGCACAGGGAAAGTCTGAAAGAGTAGAGAAAATTATCGCTATCACACTGGGTTAAATGAAATGTCCCTTGAAAATTGTGGGCCTTTGTTTGTTTCCATGAAAAAAATATTTTTAAAAAAGTAAAATACAGTGAACACAAAATACATAATACTATTTTTGTCATGTAGCTTTACCTATTTTCCAGAATTTCAATGGTACATCAACAGTAGTACAGCAAAAGGATGTCACATCACTTCAGAATATGATGACTTGTCATTTTTCACAACTACTATTTTTGCAATTTTTCAACACATTTCAGTCTTTGTGCATAGCATGAATTCCACCTCAAAATGCATCATTTTGCTCTACTGTAATTTACACATTGTAAAATAACAAGAAAAAATTAGAACATAAATCCATGTCAGAAGAATACCTTAAACTTTAATTTTCATTTCCAAGATGGTTTTTTTCAAACCAAATAGTTTTGAAAAGTTTACAAAATTTTAATTTTATGGTAAGTTCTGAACTTTCTTTTTCCATATCTCTCTGAAAAGTGTTGAAATGCTTAATTATTGTTTTTATAACTGATTGCTTAAATGTTTGCAACTTCTGTTACAGTCTGAATTTCACAAGTAGTTCCTTTATTAAAACAATATTGGTTTTCCACATTTCCAGGGGTATCCATAGTATAATAAAACCATTATAATTACCATTTTAAGCTGTGATCATTTCCTATTGAAAATTTCCAACTAACCTTGAAAGGCTCAATATGTTAATACCACATAGCAAGGATACTTTAATAAAAGGTAGTTTAAAATATCATTGTTATTCTTACTTATTTGTGTATTGCTGGCAGTGTGTGCACCTGCACATTCTACCAAGTTTTCCATAAAATTACAGGAAATTATGTGAATACCATAGAAATTAGAAACAGAGTTTCTGAAAGCAGGACAATGATAAGAAACAGGGATGCAAAAGTTCTATAGCAGCTTGAACTATTTTTTTCCTCTGATGGTTGGTTAGCTTTGTAATTTTATAACTATCACAAAGGAACATGGAAGGAACAGATATAATATTTTTTGTTTTGCAAGATTACAGAAAGTATTTAGCTGAAAACAGGACTACAAATTGAAGTGTGAAATAATAATCTCCTTTTATCTTCAATGTTAACATTTAAATCTGTTGGTTTATGTCCTATGTAAGAATTGTTACAGCTGGAGAAAAGCTTAATGAACATGTAAGAGAACTTTGAAAAAACAGTGATCTAACTGTTTTCAATGTCCTGGAATGCCATTATGTTCTTGAGCTTCCAGCTGGAAAATCTAAATTTGAGAAATCTGTATATTACACCTTTCAACAAAGGCAGTCTATATAATTACTATTTTTAAAAAGCCTATCAGTAGGGATATTGTGGCATTTTTTTCACTATTTGCTCTAAATTTTGAGAATTATTATCTTGAGATAAGAAAACATAGCCAATGTGTTTCCAAATAACTTCACCACAACACTTACTGTTCTGATTCCTCTTTACCACTCAGTGACTTTTGTTCCAAGTACCAATACTTCATAGCTTAGGACAAAGAGTTTTCAGAATTGCTAATCTAGCTTCTTCTTTTTGATACAGCTTACAAATTTTACTGAGTTCTCTCATGCAGCACTTAAATTGTACCTGATTTTGTGAGGTGAAAACATCTCTAGTTCGTTGATACAGCTGTTCTCTTGTTCTGTAAGTTGAGCAGCCCAATCATAAATTTTACTTCCAGTTCCAATTTTCCAGAATAAATACACTTAAAACCTGATGGTTTTTGCCTCTACAGCATGGTCCATCTTCCAGCACATAGGCCAGATTGAGGCAGAAGTCCACTCCCTTGTGTTCTGCTGTACATTAACCCACCCTGTATATAAAATGTCTTACTTCTGTGATCATCTTTCTAACATCCCAACATCATCCCAACATCAGCAGCTGTCATGCATCATAATCAAGTCACCTTGCCCTTATTTCTCACAAACTAAAGAGATTAAACTTCATTGGTCCAGAACATAAGGCATTTTCTCAAGACTTTACTAATGTTATGTGTGTTTTTACCCAACTGTTGAAAGCAAGAGCACCAGGATACTTCACCATGTAGGGGTGAATTGTTTGTCTCTTCTAGTGAAGGTCTTGTGACATTGTTGTAGTTATAACAAGGCAGTTTTATCTTAGTGGAAGATTTCTTTCCTGATGGTGATCACACACTGGATTTATCTAACTTGTTCCAGTTTCTCCCATGATATCACTTATAAAATTTCACTTTGCACTTAGTCTCTAGCAACCTGCATCTTGTGATTTGTATTAACCCAGAAAAACACTTCTCTTGGTGATTATGGTAGCTGTGATTAAACCTTAAATTATTGTGAAGATTAGGCTAAAAATTCAAGTAGCTCATTGGACCTGAGAACCACCAGAATCATATCCATGATTCTGAACCATCACCAGTCATATCCCAAAACTTTCACACTAACCCTGAACACAAGATGACATTGTGCATTATATCTCTAGCTAGCTAGGTTCTCTGGCAAGTCAGCTGCAAGTCACCTTTAAACCTACAAAGTCAAGAAATTTCCAAATTAAAACTTAAGCTCCATCTTTAAATCACCCGTATAATGTCCACATTATTATTATTATGATGGTTATCCAGCTAATTTGCAGTATTGATGTATCATAAGGTCAGGTAAGGACTGTATGTCAGCCATAAATCCTGATTTCCTTGATCAGTCTGCATGAGTCAGGTCACAGTATGGACATTTATTTCAGTTTAGATCCCTCATTATCTGCTGCAAGCACACAGTGTCAGAGTAGATGAAGGGGGCATAAAAACAACTTTAAACAGAACAAGAGCATTTTGAAAAATGTCCTTCATTTGATAATTATAGAGTCATTCAGCTCTTCTTCTGAGACTCAGAAATTCCTTTATCTCTTGAACCAGAACACATTTGTATCAAAAGTCATGCCTGGCTGAATGTCTCTCTCACACAACCCTAATTTGAAACCTGGTAGTCAGTGTTCTCTCTGAACCTTCTTCCATCCTTCTCACACAGGAGAAAATTGGCCCTCAACTAGAACAAGTGAGGTTAGGTAAAGCCTGCTGCTGACTTTCATAAAATGATCTGCTGCAAAAATTGTATTTCCTCTGAAAAGAAAAGAGGAAGGTTGGTCAGTTTTATTAAACTAACTGTTGTACTCTCTCAGACTGTGTAAGTCTAAGTTTAATTTTTTTTAAACAGGAAACCTGATCTTAAGAAATAATGATTGACTGAAAATTCTGGAGAACAAAAAATGTTAAATAAGGCACATAGTTTTTTGCAGTGAGGATCCGCACACAACAAAGTAACGAATTAGTCACGGAATCGCGCGATCGCGGGGTTTACTGGCAGGTGCTCAATTTGCAAACATTTTTCACGGATCGGTGTAACCTTTAAACGCAGTCCCAAGCACCCTCCCCGTGCCACAGGCCGTGGCACTCCCGCCCGCCCCCAGCGCCGGCTGGCGTGGCTCTCGTGGCTCTCGTGGCTCCGTGTGGCTTGGCTCGGCACGGCACGCAGCTCCATGTGGCTCCACGCAGCTCGCAGCTTGCACTTTCAGGTTTGCAAATTTCCAAACTTTGTCCATCTATAAGGTGCACCAGATTATAAGGTGCACTTTTGGGTTTTGATCAAAATTTTAGTCAAAAGGGTGCACCTTATAGTCATGAAATTACTGTACATATATATGTATATGTACAATGTTAAAATTCTGATTTCCTATAAACTCATGTGTTGATTAACATTGACATTATTTTGTTGCCTAATAACAAAAAGGAAAAAACCTTGCAACAGTTAAAGGGGTATGATTTAAAAAACAATTATTTAATGGAAGCTTTCACGTGCATAAAATACAGCATTGTACATAGGTGATACAGGATTTCTATAACTTGTGTAAGTATTATTTGAATTAGTATATCTAGCCTGTATATACAATATGAAATCAGTTGCCTCAGTAAACAGCCCTTTTTCAGCCCCCTTGGAGTGGATCCAGGGGCTTCTTTGCCCTTTTTGCTTCTTATGTCTCTTAAATTCTGATAGAAAATAAGATGTCTTTGTCAGGAATTCTCTTCTGAAGAATATTACTAAACAGAATTTCAAGACTGTATTAATAAAGGTTTGTTAAACCGTGAGAGATGACAGGAAAAAAATACTTGAAGCTACACAAATATAAACTAAAAAGGCTACAAAGATATGAAAATATAAGAAAAGCTAAAATATCTTCAGAAATAAATTTCATGGTTCCATTTTGTACAATTAAAATAAGTAAGTTCTGTGTAAGATGGATTTGAATTTTGTGTATAAATTCACTCTCAACAGGAGAGTTTGCTCCTTTGCTAACATGTCACCTCTGTCAAGCAGAGCAGAAGATACTACAGGTGCTTACCTAGCTGGTGCTAGCCAGAGACTGCTGTGAAAATCTGCTAATGCAGGTTGCAGAGATTCTTTGTGTTCAATCATTTTTTAAGCTATGAGGTCCCTTTATGGCAATATTAGAGTCACTTACATGGTAGACATGTGAAGTTTAATGAAATAATCTCCCTTTGCACATCCATTTGTGTCTCTTACTCTTCTTTGAGCAATCAGACAGTGACACAAGTTGCTCTTCATTTTGACGAGCTGAATGCATTGGTCTCTTACACTCTTGATGGTTTCTGTCTGAATGATCATCAATTTATCATTTTCTCTATTATTTTATACAGATTTAACCTAACAGCAGCAGCTGGACCAAAGCCAAGCACACAGATAAGGTGGCTGTTTACTCAGCTTCAGCTTGCCTATTTTCTGTAGAGCCTCTTGAATGTACCATTGCCCAGAAACTTGTACTCAGATGATGAATTATTGTAAGTTCTTTTCAGGAGCCATTGATTGTCTGAACAGAGATTTCCATTCTTCAGATACAGACTTCCTCTTCTGTTTCTAAATTTATAATTTACATTTGGCTATATTCAAACATTTCTGTAGTTTATGTCCAACTTGCTGAATCACCCAGGATGTTCCAAAACTTTGGTCTATTTTTGCTTATATTTTTCAGTTCAACTGCCTCCATATGTTTTTGGAATTGATTAACACTTCTTAATTTTTCTTCAGGCCTGTAATAGAAATGTTAGATGACAGAAGGTCCAGGATTACTCCCTGCAGGATCTGACTACAGTATATTAATTAATTCCCCTTTTACATGATTAAGAAACTGTTGGTCAGTCCTAAAATGATGCTTAGACTCTATTATACACTTGTTTTTCAGGTCCATGAATTAAAATATGGATAATTACTACGCTGAAATGAATCTTATTATTAATTTTATCAAACAAACTTCTAATTTAATTCTTAAAATCATGTTGCTCTGATAACAGTCATTTTTTGTACCATGTTAATGATGCTACTCATCTTTTTAGTTGGTTAAACTTTGTATTTCCTTTGTTTAGGATTTCTATCAAACAGTTATGCCTATTCTGCCGTCTTAGTTTTGACTCATACAAATGTTGCTGGTTTGAAAACAGACTGTATGGAAAAATAGAAACAGACAAAATAGGAAAGCCTGAAGAAATGCTGTTTGGCTGCAGTAGGCAGAATGAGATGTCCCTTCCATTTCTTAACTCCCAAGACATGTTACTGAACAGAAAATTATTATCAATAAATGATTTTTTTACTGCTATTGTTATAAATCCCAGGAGCAGTTGTAACTGCTTCTATGTAATAACTAGAGTTTGAAAGAGGGATTTATATGAGAACTTTTAACTCAAGTTTGTAAGGTTTTCACATTACTTGATCCATCCATTGTGTACTTGTGCTTATTTTGGGACCAAGACACATTAAATTTATTAAAGTATATTTTATGTGTCATTTGGCAGCCTAGTTTCAAAGCAAGCTGCATCCTTTTGAAGGACATTAAGATCCTGGCTTTTTATATTCTTTCTCGTTATTTTGGTATTAAAAGGGATTATTTCATGCTAACTTAAATCGCCCTATTTTTTACTATTTTGCATGTCATGGATGTAATATTTATCAAAAGGTGGCCTACTTTAAACACGTATCCTAATTGCTTATTTTCTGTAAGTGACTGACTCACAGAACAGAGACACCCCATCCAAACTCAGTGAATCACTGCGTACTTCTTGCAGCTCTAAATCGTCTACTTCCATCTGGGCAAATTTCAGCTGTCCAAAAAATCCTATTCTGGACACCCGGATACCCCAGAAAAGATGATCACAATGCCCATTTTTGCATCTAAGTAAGGGATTAATTCCAACATATCATTGTACTTCTAAGCTCAAAGAAACACAAAAGACTCACATGTCAAAGACAAATATATACGGGTCAGAAACTAAACCAAATAAGAATCAGAAAAAGATCAAACTGCTGTTCATTGATAGTTGATATTATTTTTATACTTTCTAAAACAAAATTTTTCTAGATTTTTTTGCCTCAATTTTTTTTTTTTGTTGTTGTTGTTGTTTTTTTGGGTTTTTTTGGTTTTTTGGGGGGGGGTTTTGTTTTGTTTTGGTTTTTTTGTTTGTTTTTGTTGTTTTGTTTTTGGGTTTTTTGTTTGGTTGGTTTTTTTGTTTTGTTTTGGTTTGGTTTGGTTTGGTTTGGTGTTTTGTTTTGTTTTGTTTTGTTCAACATCTCTGTGTTCAACTCCTGTTCAGGATAAGAGGAAATGATGAGTGAAATAATCCTAGGCATGACAGGATTTTTTTCTTTTGCTTAACTATTTGTTTTTGCTCTTAGGGATACAACTTCATTGCCTTTTTCAATTTATACACACTTTCAAATTATTAATACTTCTCCAAGTAATTAATTTCCCATTTTAATGAGACTTTAAAAAAAAATTCTCAGACTGCAATTTGCTGGTGGATGTGAATTTTAAAAATAAATCCTCTAGAGGAGTTTAACTTCAGATTAAGATGTTACAATGTACCTATGTGCGTGTGTACTGGGATCTAAATTCCCATTATATTCAAGAGAGATCTATTCTATGCAGCCTAGAGACTATTCATCACATCAGGAAGTAGGCATCAAGTTTCCTACATTTTTCTACAGATTCCTCTCCAGCTGCCAGTCCCTGAAGATAAATATACCCTGTATGTCCTGAATCACATGTGTATAACCCTGCTTTTGAGCCTTAGTAGTTCTGGTGCCTTAGATCCTGCCAGGCACCTTCTGAGCTAAGGCCCTGTGTGCTGGAACACCAAAGCACCCATGGATGTGACACAGTGCAGATACCTAAACTGGAGTGCCTTGACTGAGTGACCCTGAGCTGTCCCTCTCCCTTGCTGTCACTCAGGTTGTACTTCCACAGTTGGGCAGCTCTGATCCAGCTGAGTCAGGGTAAGCCCTGAAGCCCAGCCCCAAATCACATGCCGTGCAGTGTGTGCCATGCCATGTGTGCTACTCTCCAGGCCAGCTGTGGACTGTGGACAGTTTGCTCCAGAGAACAGGATGGAATCCCTCCATCCAGTCTTCTCCCAGCACTATCCCAAGGGACCATGTGTTGCACAGCACTGAATTCTGTCCTTATGCTTCATCATGCTACAGATAAACATCCTCAATGTCATGCTGCACTAACACAACTGGGATGTGGGCATGTGTGGCTTAGGGAAAACACTGCAGTGCACTGTGGACACACAGACTGGGATTCAGTTGCCTAATTCTAAATATTCAGTGCTAATTTATGTGTTGATAAGATACCTCACCTTCCTTTCAAGTGTGGTTCCAGAAGGAGGTGGGTTTTCTGTAAATCTGTCCTTCATGTCAACTCTGGACAGATGGTTTGGATACATTAGGGCATATAAATGGCACTGGGATTTTGCAGTGGTTGTTTTTAATAATGCAGATTTTTTTATTATCTAGTTTTTAATGATAATTATAATGTTGGCAGGTTTTCTTTTAAATATTCCAAGTCCTTCCACTGCACAAATTGAGGAAAAAATCGTATTTCACTGGTGAAATTAAAATTCTGCCCTTATATTTTCAGAGAACAAGCTGGAAATGTCAGCCAAGTACATGCTAGATTCTGAGGACCATCAGGCAAATGAGTAGAGCCCCAAATTCACTAATGATATATCATATATCGTTTTTTATCAATTTCATTCTTGCTTTAATTTTAGCAGACAGTACACATAGCATTCCTGCTATTTTTGTATACTAATAGTTGATATTAAATTTATTCAAAGAAAGCTTGGGGGCAACCTCCTTCCTTAGGGAAAAGAGCCAACCACCAATGCACTGTGGGAAAAATTCATTAATTAACAAGTTATGGAAAGGTTGCAGAGACAGAGAGAGAATATCTTAGGACATGGAAGCTTCGGAACAGCTTTTATTGGCAAGGCACCATCAGTGTTCCTCTATGTGAGACAAAAAGTCATTTGTAAACAAACTTTGAGACATTAATGATGACATTTGAGAACTGAAATCTAAAAACCTGCCCTGGTGAAACCAAAACAGAATAAATGATTCCCAATGAGTCAGAAAATAGTTCAGAGCTTTAAAGAAATGAGTCAGAAACTAAATATACTGAATAGGATAAAGGCATGGAAAAAAAAACTTCAGCAGTAGAAAGAAGCTGCAGGAAACTCAACCTAATTCAGTCAGGCTAATATGATCAAAATCTGTAAATCAATTCATTTTTATTAAACATGGTATGAGGTATTTTGATCACTTTAAAAAAAGTAGAATTATATAATCTATTTGCAAGTAGTAGGAATTAAGTGTTTAATGAGAATGGCAAGAATTCCAAAGAAAAGAAAGGGGAAAGCAAGTAAGGAAACAAAGGACCAGAAAAGGAATAATCACCAGGAAGGGATAGAAGTTTTATTGCTCTGGACTGGAAGAGCTTGCCAGTGCAGCCTGGGGTCAATGGACAGCTGCAATCTGGAGGGCTCAGAGATCAATGCTGTGGCTTGGACAGAGCGAGCACTTCCAACTGCCCTGCTTTCTGTAATGTGCATCCATATAATTACATCTGCTGTCCATGTAAAAGTGACCATAGCAATAATGGTCTGTCCCAAAACTGAATACTTGCACTGGGATTTTGCAACACTTGTAGCCATTTGAAAGTTACATAAAAGCATTGAGGGCAGGAGACATCACTATTTGCCAGTGTTTTTGTCATGAATTGTTAGTAAATATGCATATAAAATTGAAGGTAACTGTAGAAAGCATTTTAAACTTTAATTTTAATATTGTTTAATTTTAATCTTTATTCTACATTATATTATCAGGTTTGAGAGATTTATGCCCTCAGGAAAGAGTTACAGATGAGATCATACTGGACATGTTACAACAATTTTCCTGATAGTTGCATTCTTTGTCTCCTATTCTGCTAGCATGAGGGCAGGCGTATGTAGAAGTATTCTTACAAGTGATAAAATATTTCCTTATGCTGAAAGTGCAGGTGTTGAAGAGGAGGGAAATGTACTTTATTCTATTTGTTTGAACTACAGCAAACTCTACAAAGAGGGTGTGTAAAAACCCACAAAGGTTAAAGGCAAGAAGCAGGTGTTGGTGCCTGGGCTCACTATGCAT
>PYHW01010466.1:2213566-2253503 GCA_013186435.1 Turdus rufiventris | reverse complement strand
TTTTTTTTTTTTTTTTTTTTCAGCAATTAGTACAATGGCTCATGCTCCTTTGATCCTGGCTTCTACTCATTAGAGTGAAGCAGATAATGGCAAAACAGTCATGAATGTCAAAAAAGAGGGAATGGTGTCACTGGGTTCTCTGGACATTAATCAAGATCTAGTTGCAACAGATGATACTGGCCACACTTTCCGCAGACACAAACTCAAATCTTCCTCAAGGCACCAAAATCCTCATCTGTCCTTTTGGTATTCCCTTGGTAGTTAGTTGCTGAGTACTACTTGTCTATTTTCTGCCATAACTCAGAATGCTGGAGGCGCTTTTCTATCTCCCTTACATCGCAGGTCCAGGTTCTGTGCTTTAGAGAAAGATGAGAACACGATGCCATGTTCAAGTGACAGCATATTGTAGCTTTGCAAGGACAAGACACCATTGCAGATATCCTCCTGGTTATTACCTGAACGTCAGGTTAAATGCATGATTTTAGCTGTAGACCTTACTAGTAAATTAACTTTATTCAACCTTAGAGAAAAATATTACTCCCTGCATTTTTGCTCTTCTTGAAGATAATTATGAAGAATTTGCTTTAAACAAAAGCAAATAACTAATTTAGTGAAAACATAAAAAATGTGCTTCATTTGTTATGAAAGATAACATTGAGATGTTCACAGCAGGACCTTCTCTGTTTGAAACCTTCAGCTGCTAAAAATCAATTTGGAAATTTCACGGGAAGGTTTCAATATCTAATCTTTCTGAAAGGAGAGAGGCATTGAAAGCAAAGAGAGTTTGTTGTTAAACAGGGTATTGTCACATAATTATATATTACAGGTATAATTGGGATAACAAAGACATTGGCAGATACCTAAATAAATCTTGTAAAGCACATTTTATAGGTAAGGAAAAAAAAGTAAAAAAATACCAAAAAAAGTAGAATTTTTTTTATTTTCATACACCACAAAAATATCACAAAAAGACAGAGAAGTTTGCAGAACTTAAATCAGAATTTTCTGCCTTAAACTGCTGTTCTGAGAGAAAATCAGCATAACGTCTCGTCGACTTCTATTCAGGAGCAATATCCAAAAGTAAATCTTGTCTTTAATGCTGCAATACATAGCAATGAAATGCTGACAAACATTCAGGAGTCCACTAACACAGGAACACATACAGGGAGGACTGTGATCATTTGGAGATCAGCAGGCATCATTGCAGACTTCCACCTGCCAGCCTTCTTAATGTTTTTTTTTACTAATTTTTACAGCTCATTGCAGACATTTGTTAAAATTACCTCCATTATTCATGTACTTTCCAGAATTACAAATCATACACATGCTGTGGGGATAGGGATCTTTGCAAAGCAGTTTTTCATGTACACACCAACAAAGCCCAGTGCAAATCTTCTCAAATGTATTTATCAGAGAATTAAAGCCGTTTGCTAATAACAAATTGGAAATCTGTGGTGCAGAAATATTATGCATAACCTTGTAAATCAGATTAACTGGTGTTCCTTCTTTCATACAATAAATTCCATAAGGAGCATCTGTTCAAGCCAGTGCCTGATGACCTGGCAGCAGATCAGAGAGCTCGCTGCTTTCTGCACTAATTTTGGAATCTGTTCCAAGCAGGAACATCATTACTTAGAGTCAAATCTACTTTACACTGAGATTAACATACTGTAATACCTGCTCATTGTGGTCCATTACTCCTTGTGCTATTTGAGCACTCAGCTGTGGTGTGTTCAGTGGCTCCTCTGCTCACTCCCAAGTGCTGGTACGTTTCATAACATCGACATTCCACACCACTGTGGCCTTTTATTAAGCAAACACACCATTACAGCTGATGAGGTAATAGAAATGTAAAGAGGTCTGGAAAATCAGAGAAGCTTGCCACAAGAACTGATCTGTTTTTTAACTAGTATTTCTTTGAATTTGGCATAAAATATTAGTAATCTTACTAAGACAATGCAAAAGCTATTGGAGACATATCTGCTTAAGACTGAGGGTGAATAACAGGGAGGGCACATTGCAAAAGAAGGTGATGAGTTCATCGTGTCCTCAAATAAGAAGGGCAAACAAGCTTTAGATGTAATGGACTCCTGGGAGGGATCCAAGGTGAAATTCTGTTATGCACCTCAGGTATGGTGATCCTGTCTGTCTTTGTGGTAAACGTTTGTTTGCACTGTCTAACATAATCTAGAGCTGAGCTTGTCATGATGGAGTTACCTGAATGGAGCAATGGTTAACTGGGGCTTAGGTTCTCATCACATGGGTGTAAAGGACTGGGAAGTCAACAGCCGTCTAAACTGTGCTGAAATAAGAGGCAAATTTTTGCCCTAGCTGCTTAAAATGAAAAGTAGCTAGCTTTGCTGAGTCATTAATTTCAAATAATGGAGGATTACTATTCCAATGGTCCAGCTAGTCAGGAGTCAACAGCTCTGACTGTAATGCAAATACTGAAAGGCATACCAGCCACTCTATAACAGACATGTTAAATTTTCACAGCCAGTGCTGAGCCATCTAAAAGAAGATAAAGAAAGTACTCTATCACCTGAAGTTTACAAAATATTCTTTGGAAGAATTTTTTATTTCTGTTTCATTTCCCCTGATGTAAAATCAGCCAGTGGAACCAAAAATGCTCACAGAAATGTGGGAGGAGAGTTTTACCAATATATGCAAATATTTTCTAAATTACCCAGTTTTTTTCACTGGAACATAATAGTATAAAATTTCCTAAATTTAGTATTTGTTTCCTTCCCTGGCTCAGTTTCTTACCCTTATGTGAAGGACTACATAATTTCCATGATGACACTCTTACTAGAACTGCCAATTCATTTTAAGGGTGAGAAACATTCTTTTTCAGGTCCAAAGTTACATTGAACACCTGGTCAAAAAATACCCTGCAAATGAGGAAGATTTTCCCTGTGAGGAGAGGGAGGAAAGATTTACTTGGAATTAGATGAGTGAATGAGAATGACCAGGGTTAATACAAGATTTAGAGGGAGCTTTGAGCAATATATGAAGTGGTAGGTGTCCCTGTCCTCATCAAGGAGGTTGTACTAGATGAACTTTGCAGGTCCCTTCCAACTCAAACCACTCCATGATTTATGAATCTATGATTTCGCATGTTTTGGATGGGTTTCTTTGGATTTCTGAAAATAAGGCAACTAAGCAAACCAAATTATGCACTCTACAACTCTAGTCACCTCATCTGTCAAAAGAAAAAAGAAAAATAAAGAAAAAAAAAGAATAAAAAAAAGAAAAGAAAAAGAAAAAAAAAGAAAAAGTCTGAGATAAGTAGATGCATCATCTCCTGCAGTTGCTGTTTCCACTCCATATGCTATGAGTGGAACAAAGGTGGTGCCCAGGAGAATGATTCAAGATCCCAACTGACAGGGTTAAGATAACAATTAGCAAGTGTTATAGTGGGAAATTTATCTAGCCTTCCTTTATAAATAATCAGATGCCTGACATTTTGCAAGTACTTTTATTTGTATCTTAATGTGACTTTATTTCCATTCTCATTATTAGCTTTTCTTGTACAAATAGAACTATGTATTTCAGAAAAGGTGGTCTCTTACCTTGACTTTGTGTCATGATTAACATGGTGAGGTCAAGATCTTAGCACAGGCCTGCAAAAATTATTTAGTACTAGCTGAGCTTCTAATCATAATAATTACTAATATACCATTTAAAGGTATAAATATGTACTGGTTTATCTATCTCTCTACTCAATACTTTGTTTTATTGACAAAGTAATACATTAAAAAAATTCCCCTCATCTGCTTTCTGTCTTATTTCTTTCTGACTGGTACATATGGTACAGAAAATAGTCTGTCAATTTTCTTTAGTTACTAGCTCATATGTTTTTTCATAAAAGACATTTTATAATTAAGTGCTTCACTGTTGATGAGCACTGCCACTAAATGCAATATCAGGTCCTTAAACAGGTCCATGAAGTTTGCTAGAGCCTTGTAAGCTGGTGTTTTTGAACAGGTAAAAATAAAAACAAAGTTCTGAGGAAGATTTTAAAAATGGACAGAAAAAAACCCAACCAAAATATTTGACATCTCAGTTTATTTCCTGCTTCTTTCTGTGTAGTCCTTAGTTATATTTGTAATTAAACTAAGTCCAGGCAGGTTTAGATTTACAATTAATTTTTAAAATCACACGGGGAAGTTCTCTTGCCATAGCCTTTTGGACCTAGCTGTGCCTTGTGGGTATAGGGCTGAAAGGAATGTAATAATAGGGATATTTCTACCCCTTTTAAAAGCATATGTATGTTCTGGAATGAGATAAAAATTAACCTCACAGATGGTTGGGAATACAGTTTCTAATATCTTTATTTTTTAAAATTGCAGGTCTGAAAGAAAAGTATCTTTTTTTACTCCTAGCAAATGAAAATTCTCTAAAGAAAAAGACTACAAGCAATTCAAATCATTAAAACATTTTGCTTTAGCATTACGGGAAGGACAATTTTATTTTATAGAATAATTTTGAATATTTTGGCTAATTTTCCTACAATTTTTATTTTAACTGTGACAAAGAAATTTTTCTTTTACCTAATTTTCTGTCAATAATATCTTTAGAAAACTTTAGAAACAATGTTTCTGTGTCCTGTCTAGCATCCTCAGCACCATCCAGTTAAAAACCATTTGCAAATTTCATTAACATTGCCTAATACCTTTTCAGATCATTGAGGAAAAGGCTAATATGATTGATGATAGTGTTTAGCACATCACATGAGGCTAGCTCGTTCAAACTTGACCATGCTGCAGTCAAAAGGAGCTTCAGGTTCTCTGATCATTTAGGCCAAAAGGCTTTTACTCTGTGTCCTCCTGGGGAACCTCAGCACTCTGGAATAATTGCATATATTTTTAATGCCCTCCTACGTAAAACCTATCTCAGATGCCTAACCTTCCAAAAAACTGAAACGAGGTGAAAATATCAAACAATACCACATTTCACTTCTGCAAAAAAATAACAGTTTTTTGTAAGAAATGAGTACATTCCTTCTGGTGTCATAAAAATGGGATCATGTATTCTTAAATATAAATCATATCAAGCCAACCTAGTATCAAGTTCAGAACATTTGTGTTGAATGAGTGACTTCATCTTGAAACCATATATTAAGAGACTATGAATCTAACTTTTTTGTGTTAGGTGCAAAACAGAACTTACATCACTGTTCAAAGTATTTCTCACTTTCTAACAGGATGCATAAGCTCAACGGCCTTCTCACAGATCTGCCTTGATTCCATTTCTAATTATATGTCCAGTTATTTAAATTATGATAAGCAGAGTATGGTTATTAAATCTGTAAAGAGTACCATGTCTGATGACACTGCTCCTAGAACAGAATATTCTAACGCTTAAAGACTGGATGAAGAATGGCTGAGAAGCAATTCTGCAGAAAACAAGAGCTAGATAATTAAAATGGATCACAAGTTATACTTGAGTCAAAAGTGTAATTCCATTTTTAAATAAGGTAAATATCTTACTGAAAAGGCACAAAGAGGTAGTGAGTTTTTGAGGCATGAAATAGTCTTTCGATTCTACTCTGCCCAGGCAAAGTACAAGATGAGAAAGTACCATATCTTGAAAAAACCTACACACTATCCTGTCTGGACTATATAAACTAATCACCCACAAAAAAACCAGAATATTGGACTTGTTTAATCTTTAAAAAATTAAGTGGACTTGTGTTGATTGTCTTAAAAACTACTGATGATAAATTTGGGAAACTATTCTCATATTTCATAGAAAATATTTAATAGGGTCAAATTCAAAGTGAACATAGAAAAGCAGTGTAAGAGCCAGGGAAGAAAAATGTATCAAAAGACCAGTGTGTGTTTGGACAGATTGTTCAAGGTAGCCATGAAATCTCCACTACTGCTGAGAGTTCATAAAAACGATTATTCAATTTTTAGTAACCAATTATGTTTTTGCTATAGGGTAGCTTAGTCTGAAATTCAGCAAATCACAGAATCATGGGATGGGTAAGGTTGAAAGGGACACAGTGAGGTGATCTGGTCCAACCTCCCTGCTCCAGCAGGGCCATCTCAGAGCTCACGGCACAGGATTGTGTCCAGATGGTTCTTGAATATCTGCAGTGAGGGAGACTCCACACCCTCTCCGGGCAATCTGTTCCAGTGCACAGTCACCCACACAGTGAAGAAGATCATATTCTTGACTTCACCACCTTTACACCAACAAACTCAAATACATTTCTCAAATATTCTTGTAGGAATCCTTTATTATCCACCGAGAGGCAACAATTATCCAACATGTTCCTGAAAGAAAGTAGCTGGTCCCACAGTATTGGTCTTCTCATCCTTCACAGTGCACTCTAAGAATTATAAATATACCCCAAGAAACTTCCTATTGACATATTGACCCTTCAAACCCAGAAAATGCAGTCAATAGACCTGCCTTCCAGTTACCATACGAAATATTTGTGGATTCCTGATAGACCTCTCTGTTCTCCAAGCTCATACTGAGAAAGTCACAAAACTCACTCTTGTCCCAAATGAAGATTCTGTATAGGAATGTGCATAATCATTTAGAGTGAAAATAAGATGTACTCTTTGGAGCAGCCTTGCCATCATCTTCAGCTACTGTTGGGAAGTTTTAGGCATTGGTTTTGAAATGAATGTTAGGGGAAACAGTGATTTTTACTACAATAAACATGATGTGATCATTATTGCAAAAAACCAAAAATTAGTTTTTGTGAGTCAAAACTGTCATGTTTCATTCAGTCTGACCAATATAGGTGGTGGTCTTTTACTGCACTTGTCTGAATTTTCCATAATGTTTATTCTTGCACCACCACTATCAGGATAACATTTTTACCTTCATTTCATATATGAGGACAGAGGGCAGAGAGAAAGGCACTTAGCAGAAAGCTCAAGATTAATTGAAGGCCTCAGAATCTAATAATCTCTGAATTATTCTTCCTTTTGCTGGATGACTTCTGGTATTGCTTACCTACTGCATCAGCAAAATAGGACATCATGTGTATTTCAGAAAAGACCAGATGCAAAACATAGCAGAGTTAAGAATTAATATTACATGAAGTTATGTTCCAGTTTGTGAATTTACAGAGGTGTAACACTGTTCATTTGTAGAACAGACTAAGTCTTTTGAGAAATATAATAATTGATAGCCTAAATTAGAACTGGAACTAAGTACAAATACCAGTGAATAAACCCCAGGCAGCTGAACTCCTTGGGAATTCACTACACCCACAGTGAAGGATACAGAATCACAGACCGAAGAGTTCCCACTGTGAAGCCCTCTCCTTTCTGTCTTAGCTTTTGTCTCTGGGAAGAAACAGCCTGCAGTCCAATACTGTCAGTCTCAGGTGTTCTCGTTTCTATCTGAAAACCAAACAAAAAATGAAAAGTATAACCCTGAAGGAAAATGTAAGAAAAGTTGAGCATCCCCGGAGTCCACTAGGAACTGTTCTTTTATTAATGGAAATGTCTTAGAGTCAGGTAGATAGAAGGAGCTATTTCCCAAACAGAAAGTACAGAAAAATCTTGATCTCTCCAGTCTGAAAACAAGGAGAGCAATCAGAGATGGCAGTGTGTTTCTGCAAGAGCTGTCAGACTTTAAATCTTCTAGTAGACATTAGCATCATGTAGGACTTCAAACATCGCTCAGTGGGCAAGAGCCACAAAGCTGCAGACATTCCAGTCAGCAGGAGGGATCAAAGGAAGCATACAGAAAAGGCTGCTTCCACACTGCTCCCTTTGCTCACATAACAGCAATGATTAAATTAGTTTGTCTTTTAAAGTTATGAGGTGATAATTTAAAAATAAATAAAAGTGGGGTGCATTAAACTGTGAAACTAGGTCATTATCTTGGGAAAATAATTTATTATTTCAAAATAGCTCCGAGAAGATGAGAGAGAAGAGACTTTGATATCAAACTGATACTTATGAGCTGTCTTAGATGAAGAGATAATGAACAGATTTGTTTAAATTAATTAAGCACACTTATGTTTGGAGTATATTATATCTTACTTTTCTAAAACAATTTAAATGTTGGTTAGTTAAACAAATACCTGATGAATAGAGCGGGTCTAAATGCCTTTGGATGAGAACTTCCAGTCGAAAATCCCTAGTAACTGAAACTTATCCTCACAGAAAAAAGCTTATTATTTTCCTTATTAAATATGTTAAATTTGTCTTTAAATGTTCAAATACTTCAGTTAATTACTTTAGAAATAAAAATAGTTCCCTGATTCAAAATACATTTGATTTTATTTTATATTTCAGAAAGTAATATGAGTCAATATATTTGATTTTATCAAATAAAATGGCCAATATCTAAATTAAATACCATAATTATTTCCACACATTATTTCAGTGGATTGAGTTTTAAGAAGATTAGGGATGGGGGAGGGCCTTTATTTAGCTAACATTTTTATGATTATGAAAACATTTCATGTCCTCAAATGTAGAAAACTAAAAACTTTAAAACTGTTGACAGAAAAGGAAATTAGTGTTATAGCTACTATGATATCATGACAATTAATGTTTCTTTATATTGAAACATCTTGAACTGTGGTAGGCAATATATAGGGACATAGACAACCCTTTTGAGTCAGAGTTTTATTGGTAATAGATAAATACTGTTTGAAGAGCTTTCAGTTTGAACAGATACAATTAACATCCAAGAAAAGATGTAAATGACTCTCCACTGTCATAGAGACAGCTAAGGATACAGTCCCAACTGCAGCCATCAGTGGTTATGTCCCCTATGAGGCCTCAGATGTTGGATTTTGTCCTTTGAGTCACTTTGTCTGTGCTTACTGAAGGCAAGTATAGCAATTTTAAGGATGGAGTAAATAGCATTCCTAAATCAATCCCTTATGGAATCTTTGCCCTGCGCATCTCCTTTGCCGAGCAGGGCATAGAGAAAGTTTCTCCATGCCCAGTCAACAGTCCCCATCTGCTTCACTAGAGGAGTAATTTCCTTGGAAAAACCTTCTGTCTATACAAAAGTGTGTGCATATTTATCCTTTTTTTCCCATCAAATTCAGATTTTCAAGTTTAATATTTTATGAGGAAAGAGTCCAAAGGTCTTGAAGTTGCTATCTAGCAGTCAACAAGATTGAAGTGGAACAGCCCAGTCTCCAAGTGATTATTAAGGAAAAAGTTGAGCTGGAAATATTTAAGTGGAATATATTTGGAGGAACCATTCTCATTTCAGTTGTTTTAAATGGGATGCTTTCCAAATGAACTTTAATTTTATTTTTTATTGTTTTCCACATATATATTTAATAGAGAAACTGAAATCCCATTTAAAATCATTTAAATAAAGTATTTGGATCTAATGAAAAAAAGTTGGGTTTTCTTTCTTTTTTTAAACACACATAGACAACTCCAGAATTTCAGGCACATATGTTTTGATTTAATTTGATTTGTACCCTTTAGAATAAAATAACACTCTATTGTCATGTTCTATTTGCAGACATAACTACACAGAAGGCTGTGATTTTGATCATGTTATGTCAGTGGCATGTGGTCGCTCCAACTGTTCAAAATACTTGGTTTATGTCCCTATTCTTGGTAGTGAGGTGCTTTAAAATACCCATTGTCACAAAAGTAAAACGTGGGAAACATCTAGCAGGTAGTAGCAGGTACTATTGATGTTTTTCCATGATTAATTTGAATTGTAACTGTCAGAGGCACCTCTAACATTTCCATTTGGGAAACACCCCCATATCCTCAACTTTTGGGAAGATCATCCTGCCAATCAACCAAGATGTTGCCTTTCAGAAATGTACTGTATTACTCCCACATGCATTTTCAAAATTATACCAAGGCTCTACCTTCTTTTTTTATATTTCTGTCAAAGTTCATCCTTTTGGTGCAAATGGAAAGTAGTGGAAAATGAAGCTCTGTGTTCCTTTTATTTCTTGCAAAATATATACTGCAAATTTAACCTGACTTGACTTCTTTTCCATGGCTCAGATAAAACATAGAATATTATTCTGGTTTGTTCTTCCTTGTCTAGGAAAATGAGAGCATTTCTGCTTAAATAAATATGCTTTGTGACAGGTATGATTATTACCAGCCTAATGAATGACAGAATGCATTTCTTCTGTTTCACTCATTTTCTTTTGCTTTGTGAATTTTCACTGTGGCCTGCCAGAAACAATTCTGCATCTTAAATATCTCCCAAAGTTTGATGCTCATCTATGGTCACTGAAAATCTCTTAAACAGAAGGACTATCTGATAACAATTTGCATGTTCAGCTATTGATAAAAAAAGCTCTTTTATGCATAAAGGCATACATGACATCCCAAAAATTCCTGGGCAGGAGAAAACATAGTTTGTTCTTCCATTTGGCAGTAGAGACTTTCCACCTCCTATTGTTAACCTTTAATGTGATACAGCAGATGTCAGTACATTTTGCTAATTCTTTTAAGAATTAAAACATTGGGATTTTTTTTTCTGTGCAATGCACATAAGATCCTAATAGTTCATGGTTAGGTAGTTTAATTGGCTCAATTGTTGGGCGAGAGGGGAAGCAAGAGCCACCCGCAGTTTGCTTGACCCTTTTCTATCAGATTGGAGTATTATTATGTGCTTACTATATTAAGCTTCATTTGGAAAAAAAAGCACAATCTGTTCTTTTTAAGCTCCTTAATAGTTTCTAGTCCTGATTCATGGGAAGTGGAACCAACAGATTGTTATAGTTAGACTGTAGGTGGGAACGCATATGCCTGAGTTTTGAACAAAATTCCAACTCTGCAGCAGGGATAAGTCTTTTGCATGATGATGTAATTGTTTTTTTAAAAAAAACATGAAGAGACATATGGGAGTAGCTTTTGACTGGGCTTAGGGCCAGAGGTTCAGGTAGGCAGCATGCAGGACCCAGGCTGGTATTTTAAAAGAACCCAGTTTCCACTTGTTGCCAAGAAGACACATTTACAAAAGCCATACACTGCTAATACCTCTGATTGCAGGACCACAGACAAAGTTCCAAGGGAACAGGAACATCAGTTAAAACTGTGATACCTCCTCCAGCAGAACCAGTTGCAGTAAAAAGGTGTCCGTTTCCAAATACTTAAATGGAGATGGAGTTTGAAGGGGTCAAGAGGAGCTGAATTTAAATTGACCGTACTTGAGCTCCAGCTTGTGTTGTTTGTGGAGTCTTTTCTGATGAACTGGAATTAGGCAAGCAAGAGTAAGTCAATCCCTTCCTTTCTGCTGAACATTTCCTTCAGAATTTTCTTTAAATTTAGAAGTGGAAACAAAATAAACATGGATAAATTCCCAGGATGTAGGCTACTTTCATCATATGGTACTCAGTGAAGAATATTAGTTTGTTTCCAACTTAGGAGTTCTGAATTAATTTTCACTTGGAAATGAAACTACAAACTGCATAAGACATCACCATTGTCAATCAATTTGTGCAAATCCTGAAGCTCCTATATCCTTTTTCCTGTGTCATAGACTTGGCTGAACAGTGGGAACTGCCCCATTGGTGGAAACTTGCTCTTGCTGTGGCAGTTTTGATAGTACTGCAATAAGTATACAGAAGAATCACGTCCTTGAGGAGGCCAATTCCATACAAAAAGCATGAAATCCTCTTCCACTGTGAACCTTATATCTCATCCTCAAAGAAATGAGAGAATGTACCTTAGCTGCTTTCCCACTCTCATTCCTCCAATGTTGCATGTATATGTTTATACAAATACTTTTTTTTGAGAAAGAGAGCCCAGAGGAAATTCTTCTAATATATTATGCAAAAAAATTTAATAGAAAAGGGTTTTTTTTATCATCAAGGAGTGTTCATTATCCCCACAGTATAGCTCATACAAGATATACATGCCTCATCAAACCACTTGCACAACGGGAGAAATCACTATGAATAACTAATTGCATAGAGTTTAATCAGCAAGGCAAGAGCACCTCTGGTGTACTCGTATGAGTGTCTTGAAGCAAAGCTGCTTTCTGTTTTCATCAAATCTTCCTTGAGCTCATGTCATAGAGCTGTAGTGACCTCAGCCACTGTCAGATTTGGACTGCCAGGATGTATTTTCTTCCAAATGTTAAGAGCATAACATTTTCCTAAGTACCCCTGGTAGTTCAGCATGTTTCTTAGGATTTTGGATGACACATAACTTTCTGTATGGTTTCATCAAATCTGCCTGTCTTGATTCTTGATGAAACCATCGTGTTTGTGGTCAAGCAGACTTTATTTGATTGGAAAAGAGTTAATGCACTTTGTGCTCTCTAAAAGACCCACTATTTTTCAGTACTGTAATTAAACCCATTCTCAACTTTATACCTAGCCTCAGGATCACAGTTTGAATGCATATAACACTTTCAAACAAATACTGCAGTATTTGGAACAGAAGATATTCAGTTCTGTAAGTCAACTAGACCTGGCTGGGAATTTTCCACTAAGAATTTTTTGACAGAGGATGAGATCTTCAGAATTTCAATGTGTCTGGGTGTCATAATTTAACCCCAGACAGCAACAAAGCACCAGGCAGCCACTCACTCAATCCCCTACCAGCAGGATTGGGGGAAGAATCAGAAAGGTAAAAGCTAAAGAACCTGTGGTTTAAGATAAAGGCAGTTTTATAGGTGAAGCAAGAGCCATGCACACAAACAAAGCAAACAAGGAACTAAATCACTGCTTCCCATGCGGTGCTTAGCTATCTCCAGACCAGCACCCCACCACATGCAATGGTGATTTGGGAAGACAAGCACCATCACTCCAAACACCTCCCTTTCTCCTTCTTCCCTGAGCTTTATGCACTGAGCATGCTGTCATATGGTCTGGAGCATCCCTTTGATCAGCTGGGGTCATCCAGCTGCATCTCCTCCCAGCCTTCCATGTACCCCCAACTCCCTCGCTAGTGTGAGAGCACAAAAAGCAGAAAAGGCCTTGTCTCTGTGAGTACCCTGATCAGCAACACCAAAAATATTTCCATATTATCAATCCTGTGTTCAGCACAAATCCAAAACATTGCACTGTACTAACCAGTGTGAAGAAAATTTACTTTATCACAGCACATTGAGATATGTAGTTTTTCCTCCAATTTTCATCTTCTATGACAGTTTTCCTTGTTCTTTTTATTTTCTGTTAGAGAAAAGTGAAATAGAACATTTAATGTTGATCCAGAATGACCTAAATGAGAATAATTTTTGACAAAGTAGTTTATTTCCTGTCAGATGGCCTAATTTTATTTTTGAAGGCCTCTGGGTCTGCTGGGAGTTAAATATGATTGACCCCCATTTTTCCTTCAGACTGACTTTGTCAGCTATAATACATATTTCATGAGACACCATGGTTTTGACCTCTAGCTGAGCTGTTGCTGCATCGCATGGGAATCACTTGATGCTCATGTACCACAGGAAACACAGTTTGTCCTAAGGGCATGACACAGGGGTAAGCACTGGACTCCTGATTTACTACTCTCAGAAAGCACTGCAACAGCTGAGTTAAAATGACATTTTGTCCAGGCACAATCTGCATGGTAATGTGGTTTCCATTAGGCCTAATCACAGCAAGGAAGAAAATAAAAGTCCTTTTAGGTAGAGACCTGCATATAGGTTGCCCTTCTGATAGGGTGCAATTTGGAAATTTAGTGGTCTCAAGGTGTCGGTGATCCATTCCTGATGTGAAAGGAAGATAATGTTACTTCCTGTCTTCTTGTGCTTTGACTCTTTTGACTATTTGGATGGTAAGATCCTAAAACTGAGCACTGTTTTTATATTCATATTCAGTGCTGAGTGTAACAAAGCCTCTGAGCTGTAGCACCCAGTGATAGGGATGGGTCCCCAGGTGGGCAAGGTGAATGCTTGATGGCTCCAATGTCCAAAGTAAAAAAAAACAGATGACAGTCCAAATCCAGGTCTGATCCTCACTGCTTCACATACATTTTCACTGTCAATGCTCCTATGTACTTGTAATTCTGCTGCTAAAAGAGAGAATTTTTATTACAGATTCTTCCATTTGCAAGCTTTGGAGGATCAGCAGTTCCTTGCAACATCATCACTTTACACTCACAGTTTTATTGATTAATTAACTGATTGTATTTATGTGGAATATTACTGAGGGTTTGAGACATTACTTTTGAGAAAATTTCCTGCCTCAGAGGCCTTCTTATTTAAATGAGACATGAAACAGATTTCAACAGCCAGATGGAGGAGCACAGGGAACCAGACACACAATCCTGGTCAGGATGATTGTCAGTGGCATCAGTACACCCACTGTTTAAGCTCTGTGACGTCTATGTAGGCCTGGCAGTGAAGAAAGTTTCTGTGGTGAGACAGAATAAAGGAAAAAAGGTCTGGTAATGTCTATTACCAATTTATCCACACAGAAGAAGAAGGTATTGAAAGAAAACATGAAGTTTTCACCACTGGTAGAAATTTAATTCAGAACAAGCAAGCAGGAAAAGAACCCAGAAAAAATATTAAAGCACATTGAGATCACCTGTGCTCTAGTCATCACTGTAATGGTAATCCTCAATTTTATTATTCATGTTCCAGTAAAAGTTTTTCCTTCAACAATAAAAATTGAACTTTCACTCCAACTAAAAAAAAAAAAATAATACTGCTTTTCAGATTGCCTTATGAATTAGGTGATATTACAGACTTTTTTTTTCCATATACTTCAAATGTTACACCTAAAAATTAATTCTCAACATATATTTTTTAATTTTCTGAAGTTAATCACAGAGCATTTGGCCACATTTAGTCAGTTTAAGAGAATCAAAAGATGTAGCCATTTGTATTTATATTGTTGCACACATTGTGGACCAGATCCTCACAGGTAGCGAGGCACACAACAGCGTTTGGTTCAAACAGAGATGAAGTCTCTTGAAGAGTAGTGAATTTTCCAGGAACATTTGTTGACCTTGTCTTGAAGAATTGATTCATTAAAAGGTTGGAGTGATATTGTTAAGATTGGTACAGTGATCTCTCTGCAGATATATAACACATTTAAAATATCTGATGTTTCCGAAGGAAGAAAAGCTGCTGCAGATTTTAATGTATGCATTTGTGTTTCTGTTTGTATTCAGGAAACTATGGTGAAAGTGGAATGGAAGCTTTCAAAGACATGGCAGCCAAGGAAGGGATCTGCATTGCACACTCCTACAAGATCTACAGCAATGCTGGAGAGCAGAGCTTTGACAAGCTGCTGCGAAAGCTCCGGAGCCACCTGCCCAAGGCAAGAGTGGTTGCCTGCTTCTGTGAAGGCATGACTGTGAGAGGCCTCCTGATGGCTATGAGGCGCCTGGGACTCGCTGGGGAGTTTTTGCTGCTGGGCAGGTGAGTAGTACTGTGCAGTTACTGCCAGCAGATTTAGTCAGCAGGGCAAAACCAAGAAAACTGTCCAGTTTTCTGGACATGAAGCACATGAAGCACAGACCCATGGCCTCTCCTATACCTGTGCATATCTAAAAGATAGGAAGTAATGCCAGATGTGTCAGAGAAGACATGCATCATTCTCATGGCTTGCCAAGCAAACACAGGTCTGCTTGGCCCCTCTTATCAGCAATGTGTAAGGGAAAGCTGACACAAAAGTCTTTGATCTATATCACTCATTGTGTTCACTGCAGTTTAAAATGCATTGTGTGCATATACAGCCTGATGCTGTGTCTCATTCCAGTAAGTGTGTTAAGAATTTCTGATGTGGCCTCTGGGTGTACCTGAAACAGAACTACCAAAGTTTGTTAACTATCAGCTTTTTTTCCTGAGCCAGCATGCTGATGTGCATACCGTCCTAAGGGCAATAAATAGATAATCCTTTATCTCAGCTCAGTGATATCAGTGTTTCCTTTCCAAAGGAAGAAAGGAAAAGTCATTTAGTGTGTGTTCAACCAAAAGGAAAAGATCCTGGGCTCCTAAGCAGAGAAGTAAGTTATCCATGTGAACCTAAAAGGATTTTACATTTTCCCTTTACTCAACAAAGAAAAAATGATGTATTGAAAACAAAATGGAGTATATTGGGAGTCTATCAATAACTCACTTTACAGTCATTATTAGAAGGATTACCTCCTGTTGTTGTCCCAAGCATGAGTCTGACAGGAACACAAAATGGAAAGTAAAATGGAGTCAGTGAAACCAGAAGTCATGGTAAGATCTTCAGGGAAACTTCAAGGACTTTCCTGGCAGCTGGGGGACCATCTATCCGACTGGTTGGACACCAGCCTCTGTTCCCAAACTGCCCTGCTACACACAGCTGCCCTTCCCCTTGGGCAAAAGGGAAAGCAAACAAGCAACAACTGGGGCTCTTGTCTCTGCCCTTCCTCTTGGATATCAGCCCACATTTTGGGATTTTCAGATGGGAATTTCTTAATTGTTTCTCCGATACATGGCAATTGTCTCCGCCCTTCTTTCCAAATACATTTTATCTGTAGGGACTTCCATGGACTGTCTTGGTCCTTTTCTGGACTCTCAAATGGACCACAGTCCTCAAGGTGAGATTCACCTAAACATTTTTATATGTCTATAATTTAGACTCTTCCATGTAGCCATCGAATTCTCTCCACAATTAATCAAGCAAAATAAGACTTTGTTTGCAATGTGTGTATTTCAAGTAGCTCAGAGAAATCATATCCTAGCAAAGGGCTTGTTCAATGACTCTGTTGATCACTACCTTTGGTGGAAGAGCCTACTTGTCAGTTGTTTAGAGTAGATTGGAGCAAATGCCTCCTCCACTATCTCTACCTAAATCTGATGCCATAGGATGTTTGTTATCTTCTTCTATCCTAAATACAAGAAATTGCCAACTATCTGGAGCAGTACCCAAATTTAGAAGCACATAAGTATTGTTTTCAAAACATATGTAGGCCCTGAACTACTCCAGACTCCAAACCATAGATAATTTTGTATGGGATTTATGTACAAGAGTGCTAAATTTAGTCCTCTGTGATGCTTTTATGAATAAGGACTTCAGGAACTGCTGATTGTGAATAAGAGTAGAGCAATTCAGATTATCTCTTTTAAAAAAGCAAGATCTAAGGACAACAGGCTTTGAAGTTTTATTTCAAGTTCTTGTTTGTTTTTTTTGTTTTGTTTTGTTTAGTTTCTTTGTGAACAATACCTGGTTTTAGCTGTAGTGGTAATTGTTGTAATTATAAGAAAGTTGTTATTCAGTATATGGCTTCCACTGAGTGAATTGAAAGTGTTAACTTCTCTTAGAAGCCTAAACTATAAAGTCTTTCCAATTGAAACAAAAATCTTTAATTCTACCTGGCCATTTGAGGTGTATCCATGCCTGTGGCAATACCATACAATTTAATTTAAAATGTAGCATGGACTGGAACTGTTTACAAAGAAAGAAAAAGGGAAGTGTAGGGATTTTTTTCTATCCTTTCAATTTTTTGTCAGAGATTCCAAGGTAATGGTTGAGAACTGGTGGATTAGACAAAGATAACTGGACTGATATGGTCTCTTTACATTTGGTTCTGCACTTCAGAGATCCCAAGGATCTTGGAGCATGACATATTTTTCAGTAGATTTGTTTCCAATTTGTTGTCAAAATCATCTATTTAGCTAGGGGAAAATAAACCAAATTAACAAACAAACAAAAACTATTTAGTTTGCCAGCTGGGGACTTTTGTTAGGTTTTGAGTCACCCTTAGTCTGTAGAGCAGTGTTTTTCTTCTGCCATGCAGCGAGAACCATGTGTAGAGTGTGGGAAGATGTTTTTCCATAAAAATATTCATTCTTACAAAAATGTTCTCCTTCCCCTATGGGCTAATCTCTAGGCTTTGAGGTAGAGACAAAAGACAAAAGAAAAAAGCAAACAAACAGGGAACTTGCAAGAAGACATCTTGACATAGATGAGGTGTAAGACAATGATATCATTGCCAGGGATAACCTGAGTTCCTATAGGGATTTAAAGCTCTGTTTTCCAGGACCTTGATGTACTGTGTGCTCTCTTGTGTTTGACTGGCTCTGTTGTCTGTGAATGTTTAACTGTTGCTCAGAAGAGAGGGCTGTTGGTTGGTTCTGTAGAGAACAGTGTAAGGCACTGACCTGGGATGGATGTGACACAAGTACAAACCGAGATCTCTTACAAGCAGATTATATTGGGGACCTTTTTGTATATCATTTGTAGGGAGGAAAGACACTAGGTGAGATTTTGAGAAGAACAGATGGTTCAGAGTGCTCTAGGGAAAGAGCTACTTCTGAAATTAAGGAAGGCTCATGAAATTAATTTCTCTTGCAATGCTATGCAGGAAAATGGACTAGGATTAAATTTGTACTTTCATTCATCGTCTGAGCCAGGAGTTGCTCTGGGCTAGCCATTCAACTGAGAAGGTTACAAAAGGGCATTCCAAGTGGAGTGAGAGTGCCTTTCACTGGAATGCAATGGGCTTAAAAGGAAAACTCCATCTACTAATTAATACTTTTTTGTGTCCCCACGAATTCTTCCCATTTGTTTTGTTAAGTGGAGAATTACTTTGTTTCTTTTCCAAATGCACAGAAAGAACTGAAGTCACAAAGCCACACAGCTTTATGAGAAACCATAAATACATCAACATTTCCACTTCCTCTTTTATTTCCTTTATGTTTCATTTTTTAATTTGGATTCACCCCAATATTTTCTATCCAGGGCCTTGCAAAAGTATTGGGATTTTTTTAAGCTATGGATTTCTTTCAGCATCTGTTTTATGCTCAGATAAACAGAGAATGGATTGGCCAAGGGGAATACATATCACATAAATTACCTTTTACAGCCCCCGGGGGAAGAAAAAGATACCTTTCAATAAACTATCCCCTGTTGACCTACCATGCAGGATCTGAAGATGCATTGCCTGCCTGTGACAGATATGCAAGGTGGTGTGTCATTAGTAATTGTAACATTCCAGAGCTTTTTGATTAATTGGAAACATTTCAAATGCTTGGCAAATATTTACCTCATGCATCTTGAAGAATTTGACTTAACCTCAAATATAAAGGTAAGTGTGCTGACTTTCAAGTGTGAAAAAAATGCTATTTTAACTTAACCTTTATTTAACTTAATTGAGATATGGACACCAGGCTTCACTTGTTCATCTTCACTTCTTCTGGTATTCACAGGTCATATGCCATAAGATATCCTTACAGATAATTCATTTGAGAATAAATAATACAGTCACATAACAGAATAACTTTGAAACAGATCTCAGAAGGAACCATGGAGTATTAATTGTGTAGATAAAACCAGCTTGGTTGTACATGATTTTCAGCTATTCCTCATTTTTTTGTAATATTCAGACTCAACAGCTGAAATTGTCTTTCGTTTTAAACACCCACCTTCATCCTGCTCCTCTTGTAACCCCTAGACCCCTAGTTTCTGATCTTTGGACAAAATGTCTGTGATAATTCTCTAAATGATAATTTTATTTTGCACCTTTCATCTGCAGAGATTCCAAAACTTGTCTCAGAATGGCTACATATCTTAATGGTCAAATGATTTTTCTTAATAAAATAGAAACTATTAGTCACAGCAGAAATTTTGAGTATTAGAACTATTACATAGGACTATTACTGTCCTAAATGAAATGGTTTCAGGAAACACTACCACAGCATTGAATAATTTTTTTTTTCTTGCTGGAATTATTTTTTCTTATATCAATTAGCACTTTTGGGATGGGTCTCAGCATGGTGCTGGTGACAGCAGTTACCAAGGGGTTATTACCAAGAAACAGCTGGGACACAGATACTGTGTTTTGACGTAGAAGAACTTTAAAATTCATGGATGCAGTCAGTATATGCCTTTTACCTCTAGACAAAAGAACTCCTGGTTGATTTGTTAATTATTACAAAATAGTTATTGTGTACACATAAAAAACAAAAGAAAAAAATTTTGCAAAGAATTTGTTATTCCAAGTGCAAGACAGAACAACATTTCCTACCTACAAGAGGACAGGGGCATGGGAATGGTCAGGCATTGGAACAATTCCCTGCCCAGGGAAGTGGTGAAATTACCATCCCTGGAAGTGTTTAAAATGTGTGTACTTGGGGATATGGTTAGTGGAGAATAGTTGGACTTGATAATCCTTAAGGTTTTTTACAACTTTAATGATTCTGTGATCCGAAAGGGAAGGTGGAGGTATATAGAGATAAAAATGGCTTGCTCAATGTCTCTGTTTCCAAATGGCATTCCACAAGCAGTGCTCATCTTCAGGAAATTTCTGTGACTTCTATTTGCTTCATATGTTCACATAGGCATATGGTGTATCAGATTTACTACTGTATTCACTATCATATCTGCTTTTTTTAAAATGTTAATTAATATTATCCAGACTTTCTGTTGTATTAAGTGACGAAATTATAGAAAATGAATAAAAAAAATTATGTTAGATGGATGTATATCCTTAGGCTCTAGGGCTGATTCTGATTTTCAGCTGTCCAGATGAAGAAACATGGCCAAAATTTATCAGTCTGATTTAATATCTACATGACTCTTAGATACTTAACTTAGCCAGGATTTACAGAAATTAAAATCTGTGACTTGGCTGCAATACCTAGAGCAAAGGAATGAGAAACCTAGAGCTGCAGGGCATCCTTCAGGGTTTCCATCTTCTTTGAAGTAGTCAGGACTTGAGGACTATGTGCTGTAATGTCCTTCCAGAGATGAAGAACCACATCCTGCATTTTCAGGGTTCACTCTGTTCTGTGATGTGTGAAGTCTATGCATTGGGATGCCTCAAAAGCATGCCATGGCTACAGAGCATATCCAGATGGAATGGGTAAAGGCAGAGCAACACTCCTAGCAGTGTGAGGATCACAAACAATTCAAGTGAGGCTCTGCAAGAAGGCAGAAGGACCACTGAAGCCCTGCCCATGCCTCTCAGGACAAAAATGATATTCTCTATCAAAAATCACCTCTCCTAATAAGATATCTGCTTAACTCCTGAGGAGATGAATTGGAGGAAATTGTTATTGATTCTACGAGATGTTGCAGCAAATGAGCTAAGTAGAAGCTAAGTAGTAGGGATGAGGATAAGGAGAGAGAATAAAATGTGGAGAAACATTAGTTCCAGGAAGTCCACAAAGTAATTCAGCTGATAGGAAACTCAGCAATATATATGAAAAAAAGCTGATTAGCAACTAAGAAGGGCAATTATAGCTGAAATTAAAGCAAAATGGATGATCTGGAAGAAATTAGTTATTTTTAACATTTAAAAAAAATTTTTTTGGTGAAATTTTAAAAAGTATCTGTTGGATGAAGACAGATCTCACTACAAAGGATGTAGTGATTTCCTTCCGGAAAGTTTGCTGTGAGGGGTGGGTTAACATGCCTTTTTCTATCTTTGTACAATATGCCTTTTTTCTGTCTTTGTACAAGTCCAACTTGTGAAGGAGTTCTTGTAAAATAAATTAGGATATGAAATTTTGTAGACCTGAAATGTGCTCTAGATTTATTTTTGTTACTTCTGCTGCTTCGGGAAGTATTGATCAGACAAAATTCTTCTATCTAGAATAGTTCTTACTGCCTAACCTGTGACAAAACTGTGGAAGATAAATGCAATATAAATGCTATCTCCTCCAGGACAAAATAAGCAGGTGAAAAGGTACTTTCAGAGTACAATTGTGCAACCCCAGCCTATATGAATAGTCTGGTGCAGAAGTCTGGTGCAGCCTCACCTGAAAGCTGTTTCCTCCAAGACAACTGTCTGCTGCCCACTCATTATTTATCTCTGTTCCCTTGTTCAGGCATCAATGTGTCACCCAAGGAAGAAGGTATCATTATATATGTAGTAATTAAATGCACTGCAAATAGCAGCATTAAGACAGAATCATGATGGCTACTCAAAAAACCCAGGAACTTTACAACAAAACAAAGGTTTGCTTTCTAGAGCTGTAAAAGAGATTAGGAGAGTGAAAAGCTGTCTTCCCTCCTATATCCAGACAAGCCTTTAGAAGTAAAGCAGATGACAGGGTCAAAACTTAGCTTTGAACAGGAGCTTTATGGTCTCCATTCGAGGCAGCCTCATGGCTCACAGACCCTCAGGGTGAGGAATAGCAGTGATGTCCTGCAGCAGATGGAAGCAGTGAAGTGGTTGGTCAAGGCTCTTTGTGCAACGATTGAAAGAAAACATAATTTCCTTTCTGTGGTTCAGACTCCACAAGTTATGCCTGAGGATTTGAGGGAGACAAGTGAGGCAAACATATCCAACTGAAAGCGAATAAATCTGCCTGTCTTTTTAAACTTTCTTATATGCCTTTAAAATCTCTTTTTTTCCTACTTGGCATCTGACTTGTTTCTAATAAATATTGCACCTTGTTGTTCAATTTTAGTCACTAATGTGTATCATGTAGTCAGAGATGGAAGTAAGCTCCACACCTATTTGGAAGAATGTCTTCATTTTGATGTTTCAGGAATGATATGTACTCCTTGGGGTGGGTGGTGGTGGTGTGGGGGTGGATTTCTACATGGCATCAAGCCAACAATGAAGAATTTCCAAGTGTGTATATTGGAAAGGGACCACACCTTCTACACATTTGAAAATGTCGCATTAGAAAATACTCTATCAGAAAATACAGTAATTTCATGATTATAAGCCGCACCGAGTATAAGCCACACTCCCGGGTGTTGGCAACTTTTTGTTCTTTTGTCCATATATAAGCTGCACCTGCTTATAAGCCGCACTTTGGGTTCAGACCAAAATTTTAGTCAAAATGGTGAGGCTTGTATTCGTGAAATTACTGTACTCTGTAAGTAAAGGTTACTCTTTCTCACAACTAGCATTAACAGCCAAAGGTAGGTGGCTTTGTTAGTCAATATATTTGAATAGAATTGTGCCTCAGCACTGTAGAAAAAGGCAGTGGCTCAGGATGTCCTTTAAGTCTTTTACTTCTGCACTGGTTCACCTCTACCAATTCATGCTTCATCCATCTTTGGATAGATCTGCTTAAAGTCTTTCAAAGACAAAATTTACACAGCCCTCTCAGTCAACTTCTTCCTAAGCTTAACTACTCTTTCTGGAGAAAAACCTGCATTTCTTTTAAGCCCATTACTCCTTGTCCTACCCATGGGAACAAAGGAAGCAGGTTCTAAGACTGCAATTTCTATATTTGAAGACTTATGTCTACCCTTGTTTAGCTTTGACAACTTTCAGTATGAGCAGAAAACAGGTTTTACACTTTGGAATAACATGAGATCTCTATTATACCAGTGGAAATGAGACACAAGGCAAAGTCAGAGAAAGAGATGTCAAACAATCCTGAAGAATTATATAAGATTTATCTTCATTGCAAAATGACAAATTCATGAGATGACCTACACGGTTGAAAAATAGACAGTGCAGCAATCTTAAAAATAACTCCATATTGCCAACAGACCTGTGCTTGCAGTTCTGCATGAAAGTAAGTCAGAGGCTTTGCTGGGAAATTGTGTGCATTTGTGGGTGCCTCTCTGTTCTCACACAAGAGATGTATGCTTCTGATTTTATATTTGACTTAGAAGCTCTACTTTATCCCACAGCTTATTAAAATTCAGAATTAGAGAAGTCTGTGAGTGAGTGCCTTAAGACTGTTCTCTGCAAATATGTCTTCTGAGAGTGATAGGCAGTAATCACAAAGAATTTTCTGATATATCCCTATTTTGAGAATGAAAGAGACTCTTCCAACACTAAGAAAAGGAATCAAAAATGCCCTTGGAGCAATGAAAACATTTTCTATTCAAGCTTGAGAAAAGATGAGATGCTTTCTTTTTAAAAACATAAATTCAAGAGGTAAAAATAAACTAAGATCATAAACCCCAACATTTTTATTCTGCAATTTGCTGCAGGCTACACAGCAAAGTGTAACTTTTTGAAACATTTAAGCTAAGATGAAAAATGTGATACAGTATATATTCCTAGAAAAATTTAAAGGCAGTTGGAACAGGATGAAAATTAGCATTATGCTTGAGATTTTCTGATCTTTAGAAAAGCTACAGAATTTTAATTATTAAGAGAGCTAAACCAATCTTTATTAAAATAAAAAAGTCCTGTTTCTTCTCTAAAATTAACACTTTGACAAGTAGAGTTTTGCTGTAAGGTACTGATTAACATTTAAGATCTGTTTCCTTTCTGTTGTCTTTCTCTGCAGCAAGTGGCTTTGATATTTTCCACTATTTATTTTTAACTCTTTGTTTTCTGATTTGTCTGCATCATCGCAGAGTCTACACCCAGGACTATTGACTCACTGCACACACACAAATCACACACACATCTGTACACAGAGATAAAGAGAATCTCTTCCAAACCATGGAGATCAGGAGCTGTCTCTTCTCTTGGCAAATCTGCCATCAATTCTGTTCATGTCTTAATTTCTTAGTTACAGAGATCCTTCGTGTAGGTAACCTGCAGAAAAGTGTGGGGCAGACAAAGGGAAAGAAATACGTGACCCCTTGGACAGCAGATGTTCACTTGTTCCAGCATTGCAACTACTTTCACATGTGTTCCATTTTTCAATTAGAGAACAGTGGGACTAGTTAAGGCAGGCAGATTTTTTATCCAACTTCACATTTGAATTGATTTAGTTGTACTTAAAACACCTGGAAGGTATGAACATAGAAACATTACCCCCACAGCAGAGATTTATACAGGTGAACCCATCTCACTAACTGGTGAGTGAGTATGGAAGAATATTACTCAGACTAATGAAAACTTCTGATTTGTAAACTTGTGGTTTAATTCATTTTTCTATCACTCAGAGTGACAAAGCACACACAGCAGCACATTTCCCGCTCACTGTGGCTGAAATGATAGTTTCTAGTGAAGCCACTGTCTCTCCAGAGGTTAAGGCTGAAGGCAAGTGACCAGGTGAATGAAGTACCAGAAATCACTACACCTCATTCTGGTGGAATTTAGTCCACTCCTGCCTTGAAAAGATATTATAAATCATGGCAAGAATATACTAGTTTTATGAAGACCAGATAAAAAAAAGCCACGTACTATTTCAAGGAATAAGGCCCAAGCTGAACTTGATCATTTTCCTATTAGAAATGGGTAACAACAGAATTGATTAAAGGAACAGTATTTAAATTAGGAAGTTAAATAAAATTTATAATTACTAAGGGGTTACTGTTCAACCTTTTTTTATGGTGGTTAGTAACAGTGAAGGAGGTGAAGACTGAATTATAATGAGTAAATCATCTCCATCCTGGGAAAATGTATAGTAAAACATAGGTATGTTTTTAAGCATTCCATGTCTTGAAGTGCTGATATGCACAAATCAGCGTTAATGTTGGATGGTGACTATTTTGAAATATGATTGGCTGACATGATTTTTAATATAATTCTACCAAAGCATACCAAAAGGAATATTATTCCTTGTATCCTAGGAGTTAAAACAAAGTAAATTAAATATAAGCCTTAGTTAAATCAGTTTACTTTTCATAGCTAAATGTGCATCACATAGATGCCACTCAAGATCTGAGTTTATCTTTGCATTTCAGACATGAGAAAAACTATATTATAATGTAATGTCAATTCAGCAGTATGTTGAGGAGGATGATCATCACAAAATAGAGGGGTTAATGTTAGTTTTATACTTAGTAGAGATTTTATGGGGCTTTAAGCAAAAGTAATATATAAAAATGTGTTATTATCTACTTGACCTGACACCAGATATTTATACAAAGTAAAGAAACTCTTTCATAGAAGGGAATGTCAAGAAACAGAAACAACAGCTGCAGGTTGTTTGCCTGGTTTTGTTGATAGCTCATTACTTGAAATTGCCTTCAGAGAAAGACATTAATGAATGCACAATTGGTTTTGGTCTTTAAAAAGAAAAAGCAAAGACAGAACTGCTTCTGGAGCTGTAATCTCTTAGCTGCATTTTTTGAGAAACTTTATGTGCATTTTTTTTTCTTTTTATTATAAGGTATATAACTGATATTATCTAGCAATAAGAAAATAGAAAACTTAATTACTTGTGCAGCAATTTTTCTGTCAGAAATATAAGTACTTCTTGCTGCTCCATAAGTCCTTTCATCATGGGGAATCGCTCAGTACAAAGGCTGGGTAAAGATTATTAGTACTTTCTACTCATGTCCCTCCTTATTTTGCACTAAATTGAACTTAATATGCCAGTTTCACCCACTGTCAGTCAGAAGTTCCATGGTAGTTTGTTATTTCATTCTAGCTGTGCTCTTGTAACCAATAGTGATTCGTACTCCAGCAAAGCATTAACCCTTCTCTCCCAACAGACAACAGGGCCAAAGGAGCACCTCAAGAACTACAACAAATAAATAGTACAGGTACCACAGAGCCTGAATTTTGTTCAACTGCAATAATTTGGTTGGGAGGTGGAGAAATTCTTAACCACAGGAAAGCATTCCAGGTGTTTCCAGCCAACCAGTTGAAAATTAATACTTTCCTTCTGAAGTGCTCAGGTTCAGAGCAATAGATCCCAGGCAAGGAAACAATTTTTGGGTTTTATCTGAGGCTTTCTTATAGCAAGTGGTGGCTGTTACAGTTCTGTAAGAGTGATGCTAATCCTGAACTCAGGTTATATCTATCCTCTTTGTTTCCCTGAGATGAGTGTTGCATGAGTCTTGAGTCATACATATGAGAGAAAAGGAGATAATTGCTCTTCAAAAGAAGCAGCAATGGTTTTATATCTACTGCTGAAATTCCATAGGAATTTCATTCCTAATTTAATCAGATTTTTATCTCACCATTATATAGCACTGATGGAGAAGCACAGGACTCGTTTTAAATAAGGCCAGTGTTAAATTGGCATGAGCTTACTCCTATAATCAGTAGCAAGTTGTGGGCATTGTATACAGAGTGATTCAGATCAAGATAAGGAAAATTGTCTTCTGCTTGGGATTTGAGGTGAATGCCTCCAAACATCCATTGTGTGCTGAGAATCAGGGAAGATAAAATTTTCTGTAATGCATCCCTCTTTCAGATGGGAATATAGACTTTCTGCAAAAACAGAGATGTCATTTTTCTTCAGGTGGGTGGACAGATGTGAAGTCAGGTTTAATAGGCATCTGTTCTTTAAAAGAGAGGTACATCTATAGTGGGAATCTACTCAAGGATAGGAACTTATTCGTGTTCAGAAAATAAAATTCTTTATCTTAAATCCTTTTTTTCCCAGAAATGGCATAGTAAATCCACGTTCCTGCATACCTCTGCACCTTCTCTCTGTGCTCAGAGGCAGGTTCTGACATCTGCTGCCTTTTACCTTAAAAAGGAGCTATCAGTTAGATGTGCCAAGGGACAGCTGAGCCTATCAAAGAGACTGAGTGCTTCCCCCTGACTCTGAGGAAGCAAGTGTCTGAAAATTCTTCCAGGTTTGGGAATTCCCAGCCAGGACTATCCTGGAGGCTACACACTTCAAAATCTTAAAACAGTTATTTGTGAGAAATTTCAAGGAAGAAATTTATTTCCTGGCCTTGAATCGGCTTCACTGATTCTGTCTGAGGAGGTTGCATCCTCACATTTCTAGTGATTTAGTGTCTGGGAGCTATCAGACACAGACCAAGGTGAATCTGGATGCATAGATACAACACAAAATAGTTTCTAAGATTGCTTTCTCTTCTATATATGAAGCAGCTTTAATGGTGACCTTCTCTCTCAGGGTTTTTAAGACAGAATGCAGAGTCTCATGCAGTGATACTAAAATTTTATATGCTTGTAACAACTGACAATTTACTATCAGAAGAAGGTAAATGACTTCTAAGATTAGTTTTATACTCCTGCAGATTATCTGCAAGGGTATTTTTGAACTGCTGTCTTTTGAAAATTAACTTTCTAAAAAAATTACTAAGGTTGTATATGTTTGTTTTGTTACAATAATCTCTATCAGTGATTAAGAACCAGAAACTTCATCTGATTCAAAATAAATCAATAGCTATTTAAAAAGAAAAAATTGATCAATATTTATCAATGACATTGCTGAATAAACTATATTCAAATTTTACTACAAATGATTTTTCTTTAAAATATTCACTTTAGAGAAAATACAACTTTTCTCTTGATAGAAGAGGAATTGAAAAGTCCTCTCCTGTAATAATACATATTCATACAAAGTTCTGAAAAAAACCCCTAAAGAATTAAAAAAAAAAAATCTTTCTAGATTTTTCTAGATCTTTCTAGAGTTCTACAAATTACATTGTTTTCAATCCCAAATTACAAAACTTTGCAGCTAGAAAATGTTACCTTTATATTGATTTTTTGTTTGTTTCTTTATTTGTTTGCTTGTTTTTTGTTTTGGTGGGCATTCCCCTCACTATGATTCAATTCATTACAATTTTATTACACTGGGAATGCAGTTCTCACAACAATTTTAACAAAACTAACAACTCTGGCACTTTAAGGAACTTTCAAACCAGACACAGTAGCTGTAAGGAATACCAAAAAAAATTTTTGTATTGTTTTGAAAGGTGGCTTTTCTGTTATTTTTCATCCCAGGAAAAAAAAATTTGAAATGAAATGTTAACCTTATTTTGTATCAAGTAATGAGGAACAGTCAAAAAGTAATGTGAACTATAAACTGTGTTTCTGCCCATGAGCATTTCAGGAAGTGTTAAGTTCTGCAAAGCACTCTGCCCTGGCAGCCTTTTACAGCTGGGACACGCTTCCTCTCAAGATTCACAAATGTCTCATCCTCCTTTAAATCTCAGTTTAGATACTGTATACTCAATACTCTTTCTAAAGACAATAGTGAGCAGAAAGTCAGTATCATAATACTGCATCATACTGTTGATATTTATTCTCCTATCTTTATGTAATTTTGTGTTGTTTTTACTCTTTTGTCTAACTTTATTTCTAAGTATTTTATGTAGTCTATTCCTGCAGAGGTCTTAACACCCAAGTCCCCTTGATTCTGTCTATGAATCTTAAGTTCTAAAATAAAATTAATGATAGATTCTACTCACTGCTCTTAGGTAGCTTTCCAGCTACTGGTCTCAGTCCTTAAAATATTTGAGTCCAATTTCTCCCAGTCTGAGGCTTTTACAGGAAAATCTTCTCTCACATACTTAAAAAAGACAGGAAGCATTTGAGCATTCAGGAGAAAACAGGTAAATCAGTCATTTAAATTAGAGATTGTTCTCAGCCAGTCCTCCCATAAACAACTCCTAAACTCAGAGACAAAGTGTAAATCACAGGGTACAATTTGCCTTTTATTTCAGAATTAGCATCTTAATTGGCTATCTTGTTAATAGATCTGAGAAAAAAATGTTTAAACGATCTGTGATATTTAATTAAGATACAGTAAATTGTTTTCTAAATTGAATTTTGTATTCCAGTGGATATGGTTATTGGAAAAATCAGTTGAATGGAAACAAGTATCTTAATAAATGCTTTCCTTCTGCATTTGAAGCAAGCTCTGTTCTTGAATTAATGCTAATTAAGGAAAATTCTCTAAAGCCCTGAATTATCTTTACCTTGAACGAAATTATTTGCGCACATATAAATCTGATATTGCTGTATTTGCCATACTCTTCCCCTAAAAATATGTTTAAGAAATTAAAATCTCTTGTTTATGAGATAGTCCCAGATTTCACACCACCCATTCTGCTTGTCTTTGCTATGTGATGTTCTCTTGAAGGGCTTGGCTAGGAAGACTAACTAATTACTGTGCCTTAAAATCCCATGCCAGATTAATACAGAGTGTATAAGAGGAATTTGCCATTCATTAATTCCCAGTTCAAATTCAATGTTAAAAAAATGTATTGAGAGTAGCAAACTCTGTCAGTCCTGAACATTACTTAAGTAACAAACCAATTTAACAGACACTGTTCATTACTGGGCTTTTGTTAACAGCTGGTCTGTGATTTTTTTACTGTTTTCCTCCATCCAGCTTTATGTTCAGCAACACTAATCCAGAAATTATTAGTTATCCACTGCAAAAGAATGTGCATAACAAAATCATTCCCTTTCTGTATAGAGAGAAATTTAACCTGAAACATTGTTTTAAAAAACTGCTACTCATCAAAAAACAAAACATCAGGGTGTTTCAACATTCCTCTCATACAAAGTCTGAACCACAACCTCGTACCTGCTATTGAGAAGGAAATTAACTGTATAAAATTAGGACAGCATTATAAACCATAATATTCATGATCTGCTTCAAGAAGATCATTACATTCAATAAACTCACATTTAGTATACCTGCTTCTATCACCAGACCCTCAGTCGCACCAGGGAAGTTTTAGATTAGATATTAGGAAATATTTCTTCACAGAAAGGCTTGTCAAGGATTGGAAGAGCCTGCCCTGGGAAATGGTGGGAGGATTTAAAAGACATGTAGATGTGGTGGTAGAGTGGGCATGTTTTAATGATGGAGTGAGTTGGCAGGGCAATGTTAATGGTTTAATTTGATGATTTTAACAGTCATTTCCAACCCAAATATTTCTATGATTCTATGATTCTGGTTGGAAAATAGGGACGTTTCCAAGTCTTATCGAGACAAGAAATTCCACATTTAAAAAGATCCTGGACTGCATATCGTAAGAGACATGTTTTATTGGAACAATCAGACCTTTTGCTCTACTATAAAAGTGATTTTCTATTTTGCAATCCTAGTAACAGTGCTATTCATGGACAGTAGATACATATATGTGTTCTGTGCTTTTTCTCACTTTTGGCGTTTTTCCCTTTGATTTTGTGTTTATCTGCATCATCTCTCTTATTACTCTACCATCCTGTAGAAACAATAAGTAAAGTAATTAGGAATTATCATGGAAATCTATGTGAGATGTTAAATAAGCACTTTACAAATGAATATCTCATGATGACACTAATTTAAAAACAAGCTCTTTAAAATTGTGCATTTTGTTATGGCAGCTGAACTGCTGGCATGCCAAGGAGCTCACAACACAGAGGAGCTTCAAGCAGGCTGAAAAACCCAATGAAGGAGCGATGCTGGGTTAAAAATACCCAAGCGCTTTATGCAGGAGTGATGTATCATTGTAAGGGAGAGGAACTGTGTTTGTTCTGAACCAAAACTCTTGGCTGGCTGTTGATTGTGCAGGGTCATTAAGATGTTAACAGGAAGGGAAAAGTTGCTCAATTTTATGTACACCAGAGGGGTTCTTTGTACCATGGTCTTCCAGTCCTTGAACCTTCAAGCATTTTTCAGATGTCCCAGGTGTTACTTTTTTGTGGGAGACTATGTCTGATGTGTTGGGTCCTGGAGCATCTGAGAGACGGGAGTTTTGGGTTTCAGGTGGGGCAGAGTCTTTCATCCTCTGTGTTGGACACATGGGTTCAATCGCTCTGAAATTACTACTGTATGGGTACTCTCCTCCCTGTGATTAAAATGCAATTTCAATTTTAAGTCGTATTCATAGGGCTCTTTTGGGAAAAAGGAAGGCGATGAGCCCTAAACAGATCTTTTAAGATCAAGATGAGCTGTTAAATTTGGAAGATAGAGTACATAGCATTAATGATGATTATTTAACATTTGGGTGGGAAATCTGTGGTTCCTGCTATAAATCATCCCCTCTGCTCTCTATAGAGGGAAATCCAATCAACATAATCAGCTAATGTTAGACTCTGAGACTGGATGTTTTGAGCGACCTAATAAGATTTCTTATAATTTTAATGAGGAAAAATGTATTTAATACATTAACTCAAATGAATTGTTGGACTTTACTTTCCTTAATAGCTGAAAATTGTATTTCCTCATAATCAATTACACTGCTGTAAATGAACTTGAGGGCTGTATGTGCCGAATAGGTAAATTCTCCAGTCCCATTTGCATGAAGGGGGTCTCTTGGGAAGAGTGTATCCACACAAGTTCAGTGCCATTTTAATGGTCTGAACCTGGAGTGTGTTTAAACATCTTCAAATGAAGAAACAGGAGCCCACCTCCATCTGCATAACTATTACCCTTCATTTGTTCCTGCTTATGCAGAAACTCTGTGGTAGCCCTTAAAAGTCAAGACCTGACTTCACATATCCAAGAGAGAAACGTCTCCATTTTAATTCATACTAAATATGTCCAAGTTCTATAAGTAAAACAGCTTTTCTTAATGCCTATGCACTACTCTGGAGGCACTGAGATGTTTAAAATCAATAATAAATAAGATTTGTTATGTGTGCGACAGTTTCTCTTTCCACAAAAGAACCAAAAGGCATTTTCTTTTCCTTCCCCCTTGAAAATGTCCAATCAAACTGGTCTGGCCTTCTTTGAATTGAAAGAAATGTCAGGTTTGGGAGTTCATCCTTCATTCTACAATTAATTATGACAATGGATTTGTAGCCATTTGCAAAACATTGCCCATAATAGCTAGCAAGAAAACAGTATTTCTCTTACTTATATAGATGAATTGCAAACTTTAAAAAGTGAATTCAGCTAATGCAAATAAAAACTGGTAAGACATGTATAAATGTCATTAATAGCGGTTCAATTTTCATTTTTGTTCTCAAAGCCTTTAGAGAAAAATCAAAAACAAACATAATGAGGAGATCAGATGCTACATGTCAATATACAGGAAAATTAAGGAAAATTATGTTCCTACTCTCATTCTCTGAATATTTAGGTATAATGCCTTCTGATGTTTAAGGATAAATGCAAAATGATGAAAAATGAAATTAATGGGTAAGGGCTAGAAAAAAAGATCTAAAAATGGAGAAAGACTTGTTATAATAATGTATCAAAAGACAGAAGAAATAACTTATATGCTGAGAACAATGTAAACCCTAAACTGAATGGGAAGGAAAAATGAAACAGAGATGTTGACGAGCAAGAAAACTTCTGCGATAATGAATCAGATCATCAGCTGTTTATAATCTTTGAAAAAAATTTCTTCAGGAGGAATTGAAATCTTCCTTGATTCCTCTGGACCATTTCCACCATCCCAGTTGCATCAAAGAAATACACGGAAGATTGACAAATAAGGGAGGATTTTTGTCCATCTATATGTCAACCCTAAACAACCAAATTGTACTAGTGGCTTGAAATGCATTATGCTGCTCAAATCTGATGATCTCATTCCATTTACAATCTCAATATATGCTGATTCATCTTTAAACTACCAGATTTTAAAAAACACCATCAAAGGCTATCTTAAAAATACATGTAATTTTATTTTCATCAGTCATTTTTCTTCTGTAACTTATAGAAAATAAATAATTATGAATGCTCCCACAAACCTTCACTGGTGGTGAGCAGTAAGCCCTATACCAAGAAAAACATTTTAGCTCAAAGAGAAAGGAGCTGTGTCTTGAAATACATTTCCCATTTGCCCATGTTTGAGGGTGTGAATTAGGTACTGCCAAACTAACAGTTCCCAGAGACCTCTCATCACATGAATTTTGTAGAAATGTGAGTTTAAAACCATCTTCAGGACTTGAAAGAGGTCCAGGCAAAGGCATTATTTTTAAGATATAACATTTGTATTCATGTCAAGCCAATAACACATGCCATTTGATGACAATGGAATTGTGCAGCTGATCTTGTGATTATTAAAGAAACAATATTGAAGAGCTGCAGCATCAGTTGGTTTTTTTAACTGCTGTTATTTTAAGATATTTCAACAGGAAGCAGAGGCAGCTGGAAATTACTTATCAGGACCTCCTCCACATTATTTCATTGTCAACAAGTGGCAGACAAACAAAAAATAATTTGTTGGAGACTTGGAAATTTTACAGAAAGGAATTGGGCTATATATGCATGCCTATATCCTTCAAGTTGAATGATTTCAAGTTTTTCAAAAACTTCAGAGGTTGTCACGCATTAACTACGCAGATGTTTTGTGGCCACTTAGGTTTAAAATCTGGCATTACCAAACTTTATCTCTGTAGGTGCTGGCAAACTGCAGTTTGAGACAATATTTCCAAAAAACTTTTCCATAGACATTGGCTGGTTCAATTCTTTGACTAAATCTGTAATATAAATCAAGATAAACAGACTTACAGGTTAAGAGGAAACACATTGCCAACACAATGTCAACACATTGCCACAATAATAAGTGTATGCCCTGTAGACTGGAATTGTTTGACTTACATGAAAACATTTCTGATCCTTAGAAAAGGTATGTAGCACTGGGAATGCTTGAGTCAGGACCCATTTTCTTAATTTCAACCATCTAAAATTTGAATATGTGACCCAATCTGGTAAATCAGTTTTGCTCTACAATAAATAGAAAGAGATAAATATTTCTGGAGGGCAATTAATCCTTCCCTAAAATAAACTCCTCTGTCATTTCATCACTTACAGAAGGAATCCAAGATGTCAGTTTTAGTAGTTGCATCTGTTGTGATTTAAGCTGAAACCAGGATACATCTTGCTTTGCCTGGCCCCTAGCAGCCACTGGAAAAGTGGCTATCCTTAAGTCCAGTTTTGCATCTGCTAGCCTTTTTCAGATGTCTCATCTGCTAATAGGTGAGGTAGATATTTGCACATAGGCAACTGCATCAAATTCCAGTCTGTGAGATTTAGGTAGATAAAAAATGAATCTATTTAAATTTTAAAATTTAATCTTATACTTATGGTCTTGAAAATCTTTCTCTTATTTTCACTGGAAAGACCTGTCAATTTTCAATAATAGGCAAAGTAATAATAAATTTAGTTCAATATAACACTATTTACTCTCAGCATCATGGTCAAGAGCAGGAATTCAGAGATTTCTTTCTCCTGATTGTTATGCAAAATATGTACTAGCATAAAAACTGCATGGTGCCAAGTAGATAGGAATACTCAAAGCATTGTCTAAAGTAGAAAAAGAAAGAAGGAGGATTGAAATTAAGAAAATGGGTCCTGATTCATGTAGCGGAGTTACCACCCATCCTAGTAAAAGGGGTTTTTTAATACATTTTTGTAATATTCTATGGTGGATCTTTTTGCCATATATCTTGGGAGAGAATCCTAGGCTAGTTATTTGATCATGTGTGTTTGAGCATGAAAAATGTGTGTATTAATTTGCCTTGAGTTTCTTTAGAAAGATAGTAGGCGAGTATGTAAAAACAAAATATATTGAATAAATACATTTCCACATGGCTGCATAATTATCAGTAGCTTTAGTCCAAAAAAGTAAGTTTTGTTTTCCATGAAAAAAACAATGAAAATTAACATATATTTGTTTCCTTTTAATTGCCATCATCTGTGCCCAACTCTAGAATTTATTTCCCCAAAACTCTTGATGCCTATGGCTATTTGCATATGACATTTGCTTTGGGTTTTTTATTCCTCATGGTTCAAGAAGATGATATAAACTTTTTCATGTATGTGACAACTCATTTTTGCAACAGCCTATGTGTATGTGTGAGTTTGGGAAGCTACATATAATACTTTGAATATATTCAGTTACTTATTTCTAAACATTTACATGATTTCAATAATTTTTTTGTCACTCATCTCCATTTCTGAAATTCAAACACAGACCTTGAAAAATTTTATGCATATGCCTAATTTTATCTGGAGTTAGGTTCTGTCGTGCAGTTAGAATGTTTTTAGGTAATCATTACTGAATCTTTTAGCTTGTAAATGATCCATCTATCCATGTGTCCATTTTCCACTAGTCCATTTTCCACCACTGAATACAGAAGGGCAGGTGAATCTCCACATGTGATTCTACCTATCTAATAGGTTCCAGCCATCTGATCACCCTTATCACCCTCCTCTGGACTGGCTATAACAGGTGCACTTCTGGTTCGGGTCGCTGAGCTGGACACAGCACACTGCTGGTGGGGTCTCACAAGGGCAGAGAGGCAGAGTCGCCTCTCTTGGCCTCCTGCCCACGTTTCTTTTACGCAGATCAGGCGGTGACGCACCTTCTGCTCTGCAAGCACACATTGACAACTCATGCTGAGAATCTCATCAACCAACACCCCCAAATTCTTCTTCTCAGGACTGCTCTCAGACCATTCTTCACCCAGTCTGTGTTTGTGACTGGGCTTGCCCCAATCTTGCTCCAGAGTAAATCACCCTTTGGGAGTGGTGGGGTGCCCTTGTAATAGATTATAGCTCAGAATTAATTTCCATGCGCAGTTTCTGTAGCCCCAGGCACCTTAATGACTTTCAGTTGTATCAGATAAAATAGTTCTGTTGAATGTATTTGTTTCAGTTTTTTATTTTAATATTTAAAATTCACTGTAAGTATAAAGTGAAGATTGGGGCCTTGATGTGCTAAATAATAAAATGTGTCTAATCCTTAAATATTTATGCATTCTACACATAATTTTGCTAAGGACAAAAATGTTCAGGGTATCATTTAACTCTCAGTTCATCCTGATTATAATGGACTCTAATCAACAGAAATTATGAAAATTATGCTGAAGTGTTACTTCTTCTGAGGTTTTTTTTCACAACTGGAAAGGTTATTTTGTATTGGTTTCTAAAAGATTTGATTATTAAGAGTCTAAGGTTTTAGAAAGCGCCTCATCAAAAAGGATTTTCTTAAATTCTACTACTTGTTGCAATATGGAAAAACAGTTTTGACTTAGCAGCATTTTCTGATAGAATAGAGTGCAAAAAATATAGAATTGAGTATAAGAACTAAGACCACCTGTTAACTTACATCAGTCTCCCAATAATTGTTTATGCTTATCCATGTCAATCTTGTATATCACTCTCTAAATCTAGGCTGTGAAGTAAAAACACTAAGGAAAATACCTGAAGAAATGTCAGCAGCAAGCAGAAGACAGGAGGCATGGTAGCAGAAGTGACCCATGCTGAGCAAATACTCCTCAGCATTCATTGGCAGTTCTGCATTCAGGAGCTGCTGCGAGGGATGGGTGCAATAATCTGTGGGTGACACATACACAAAGAGAAGAGCATAAAAAATTGATCAAAACCTGTACATCAGGGCTCAGGATATAAATTCTCTTCCTGCTTATACTTTCCCTCAGGATGCACCATCCAGCTCTTTCATCTGCACTGATACGAATTTTCTTATTTTCATTTCAGGTCTTGTCTGCTTTCTGTGCGCCATTTTGTAGTGCAGTGCAGAATTCCTCCATGCAATGGGTTTGGGGTATGCGATGCACTTTGTGCATTGCACATCTGAGCCTCATGTACCCAGTGTCATCATTCTCATTAGCTGCAACAGAGAAGAAACAAGTGATATAGGACTTTACCTGAAATGCTTCAAAACATGTAGAGATGTTATGCATCCTCAGTTTCATGCCTAGCAGAGGAAAACTTTATTTAAAAAGCTTGGAACCCGACCTAATAGCTTATTTAATCAACAGTGCTCCTTGTTTGTTCTACCTTTGCCCTAATTCCTGGTATTACATTACTTCAGGGACCCCTCTAGATTACTTGGTCCCTTTATTTCAGCTGACTGCATTTCTCTGTCTGTTAATTTTCACATCTTGAATGTCATATGGATATCTTTTGTTTCCTAACTATTTGTCCCTCTACCTCTCTGCTTACAAGGCTAAACCTTTCAGGCAGTCCTGTCTGGATGTCTGGCGAGAATTGCAGCCTTGCAAGCTCCAAGGTGCAGACACGTCCTGAATCCCGATGGAATGTGCTTTGACTCAGCAGTTCAAGTGGGTACCAGCCCTCTCCCACGCTCATCAGCCCCAGCAGAAGTAGTTTAGGGCAAAAATGCCCCCAAGGCCATTTGTGTGGCTAATTTTCACTACCACAGATTCTGTGTAGGGTGTGGGTGACTGTAAGTGTAATGAGCTATGTAATTTGCTCAAAAAAGCTTAGAAAAACAGTTAACTACCTCAGAATATATTTGTGTTACTAAGTAACAGATGTTGCCCTTATATAGTTTAAGTTTAAATAGTTATTAACCTCTGCCTACACCAGTTGAAATACAATAAGTCATAAATTTACCTAAAGAAATTAAAAGGTAGAAGCAGCAGTTAGATGTTTAAAACACATACAAAAATTTTACCTCACAGTTAGAAAGAAAGACCTTCATGTCTCAATCAGGGAGGACTGAGTATTCATTAGATTTCTTTTTTTTGTTGTTTTTCGTTTTTTGGTTTTTTGTTTTTGTTTTTGTTTTATGTATCTTCTCAGGGGTAAAAGACGGATTTACTTAGCAGAAGTTTTCAGAAGGTCAAGATCTAGTTTTTCTACAGTTTTGGTAAACTTCATGCATAAAATCTTTAACCTGAGGGTCTTTAGATTTTGCTAACAACAGCAAGCTATTTTTCTGTATACACTAGAGCTGTATTTTAATCACGCTTTTATATACTATTACAAATGAAAACAGCTGATTTTGTCACAGAGGACATTAAAAGCATTGAATGCCACCACAAATCTTCTGCAACTAATCCTGGGATGAAATCAACATCAATTTGTCTATTAGTCATAGCCAAAGTCCTGCTTGAACAGGATGGGGCTAAGTCAGTAGCAGCGCCACACCATTCCACCTCACAGTTTGGGGAGTCAATACTTTCCTCTTATTTTCCATAAGAATAGCTTTTCCAAATATGAGAAAAGGGGGTTTACTAGATATGGAACTGAAATTCAACTATTTGAGGTGGGAGTAAAACTGAGGACATACCTTAACCCTCTGCTAAAACTTGTCTTTAGCATTATGTCAAGACTTGAACCCACTGTTATGACTAGACTGGCTGTTAGTCTGAAAGCTCATAAAGAGTCAGAAAATAATTTTCAGAATACATGAAAGTATATCTGAATATGTCCAATGAATCCACAAACGTGACAGAAAAGGCCTTTTGCCCAGAGCAGTTGTATGGACCAACAGAAGGTAGAGAGCAGAGAGTTCACTGTTTGCACTATGTCTGGAAAAGCGGCTCACTCAGATTGATTGAGATGTAGCTAATGCACCCAAAGATTCAGAGGAGCAGTTTTTCATTCCAGAATGGGGCTGAAATTAGTAAACGAATTTGTGATAAAAGAAACGCTATATTTAAGAATGATGATGTGCTGGAGATAATTATTAACTTGTGAGGTTTGTTCCAAGGAGTACAGAGATAAGCAAAAGTGGAATAAAATGAAATAAAACTCAAGATACAAAAGGTAGATTGCACAGGAATAAACAAACCTCTGGGAAATGTGAATACATTCCATCTATTGCCTGAATTTCTGCAAGGCAGGTGGTACAGTGGTACTAAAAAATAAAATAAGCTGTTGTAGAATTAGTGCTTTAGGAAGACCCTGCTTCACCAGAGGGGTTGGACCAGATGATTTACTGTGGTCCCTTACAACCTGACTCATTCTGCAATTCTGTGAAAGGAAGTAAAGTGTAAACATTTTGAAAAATCACAAAAAATGGTTAAGACTTCATGACTACTAGTTTTGTTGAGAGAGAAAATATTGCAAGTAGACAAAGGGTCTTTGGTCACGTTTATTATTTTCACAAAGGCAGATGGCATAAAAAAATAAGAGTGTGAATGAATCAAAATTAATTTTGGTACATCAAAATTGAGAGATATTGGCAAAACAAAAAAGAATCAGAAAATTGAAGAAGAGAAAAACTGTTGTAGTAATTCAAAAGGGAAAATGTAATACTACGATGTGCAAAACTGCATCACCACACCAACTCATTTTAGATGGTTTGAGTGAGGTGAGATCTTCCAGTATTTGCCATCTATGAAAAGACTTCCACTGTAAGCATGCAATTAAATAGAAATATCACAAAGCAAACACACCCATACAGTAATTTGTTAATGTTTATGTTCTGTGACTATGCTCTGCTTTTCTTAAAATGAGCTGATACTATCTCCAACAGGAACCAGGTAATAATGCTGTGCTCATAGAGCCAATGTCTAAGCTACAGCTGAGACAAGGCACTCAGACTGTAAATCAAAAATTTTGGTCTGATCCAGTATTCTTCTTACAGTCTCATCTGGAAGACTCCATAGAATCTTCCATGTTTATAAAAATACAGTATAACTGGAACAGGCGTGAAAAAACACTATGGCATGGTTTAAAGACTAAAAGGCCACTTGAAGAATTGTAAGAGGCAATGCTTGTTTGGTGTGGTACAATGAAGAAAAAAAGATGTCATGCTTCCTTTCAGTAAATGCAGTAGGTCAGATTAAACACAATATAAAAGTTGAAGAGGAAGAAATGTACAGTAATTTCA
>PYHW01010466.1:2185942-2209322 GCA_013186435.1 Turdus rufiventris | reverse complement strand
AAGGGAAGGGAAGGGAAGGGAAGGGAAGGGTAAAAGGAGAATTTAACCCTTTGAAACATCATAAACCACTTCCTACAGTAGCAACTGTTATTTGGTTTTGTGCTTGACATAATTGCAGCCTTTATTCCAGATCATCATATAAAAACAACCAATATAAGAATGGGCATCTGTATAAGACTTACCATTTGGTACTTCATTAAAAAAAAACATGCAAAATGGTAGATGCAAGAGAATTGACCACAAGCTGGAATAGAAAGAGCTGTATGCCAGCAGGAAACAGGTTGGATACACAAACTACTTTATTGCTTTTTCTTATTGCCATATTAGTACTGCCAGTGACAACAAAAATAACAATCATTTCCATTTGTATAATCACTCTTATTCCAAAACAAATGGCAAATCATAGGCCAAATTATGCTTTTGGTTATATTGCTTAGTGAAGGCACAGATGCTTCCATTCCGGAGTTGCAGTAGTGCAACAAAGAGCAGTTTTTTCTTTACTTTTCACAAAGAATGAAGAAGGTTAATATGAAGCCCTCTTTTGAATGGGATGAAAAAGTAATGTGGACGTGCAACATTGAAAACAGTTTTTTTTCTCAAGGTTTAAAGGAATAATTCGAAAAATCTTAGAAATATTACCTTAAAAATGTGTTTTATCTATGGAAAGTTTATAGCAGAAGGCTAACATTTGTTACTTATAATAGCTCCTTCTTTATGACTTGCATTACAAAGGTAGAAATGCAGCCTTCTCTAAAGGCTGAAAGTTACAGGCAAACCAAGAGCACAGATAAGTAAAACACAGCAATATGCTAACAACATAAGCATCATTTGAGCCAACTACCTGCTAAAAGGTTATTGAATCAGCATAATGTCAGAACATCCCATCCTATTCAAGCACTTCAACTCTTCTCTGACTGACCTTTTGTAGAGTACAATGTCATTTTGCCTCCTCCACCAGTGGGCAAAATTCCATATATGGTCTCTCAGTCTGGATTTTGCCAGCCCATGCAGTAAATCTTGCAATTGCTTATTGGATAGATAGGAAGAAAAAAATATTTTCTTTTAAATTGCACCACATTTTAATTTCTTTTTGTCTTGTATTCACTTTGCTGTCAAGAGAAAGAAGGTGAACAAAAGGTAATGTTTCTTCTTATAATAATTTTTCTAGTTTCAATTTATTTTTATATTTTCACACTATGATAATCCTCAAGCCAAACACATTTTCCTGTGAAAATGTAATATGGGTCTAGCTGAGTGATTCCAGAACTAGATTCTCTTCTGTATGAAAACCCTCAATTCCAGAAGATTGTTCTCAAATGCCAATTGAAAGCACACATTTTCTATTCTACATATTTCTGAAACTGGAAGACTTGGTTCTTCTATATCTTAGGGTATAGACAAATGACACTTTAAACACCACTCTATAATCACAGAACATAGCTTTATGCACTATAACACCATTAAAAATATTGCCAGAACAATTATTTTTTTCCTGGATGATTCAGACCTTTTAAAAATTAGGATAAAAAGCAGAGCACAAAAGTTTTAACCTTCAATTCACTTGAACATGTTATCACACCAATTTGATTCTGCATAACTTGAAATCAACAAATAGTTACATGAAACTCAAGTTTCAGATAAGAAAATAAAGCAGAATGTTATAGCTATGCTAATAAATAGGGTAAGAATTAGGAAGAGGAGAAACTATTAGAAACTCCAATGATGAGACACAAGAAAACCCTACAGAGTTAACTGCCTCCCTTTCAAGCCAGTAGTTTTTAATAATGTCATAGAGTGCCATGACTTGTCTGCACATTTCAGTTTGCTGCTAACCGGCTTGTGAAAACATGGTTTTATTGACTTGCTTTCTGTCATTTAATAGTGGTCATGCAGTTGTTATTGATCTGCACCTGAAGCAAAACAACATCTTCATTTTCTCTCAGAAAGTAGATATCTGTGCCCTGGATTTATCTTTCCTTAATGGAGCATTAAATTATGTGCCCAAGTTGGAACTGTTATTATTCACGTATCTTATATAAAGAACTTTTCTTGATGATGAAAATAATAATTATGTATTATAATCCTTGCATGGAGTTCAGACAGGACCCAGGAACAAGGGCTGTCTATCCTGAGCATGACCAGAGTCCTGGTTTGGGACAAATGTAGTCAGGAAACCTCCAAAGTGGTCTCCTACAGAAAGCAAATTCAAGTGGCCCTTCTCCAACCTGTTCGGGAGATAAATCCCCTTCAAGAATAGTGGATAAAACTGTTTATTTAACAAGCAAAGTACTCACAAACATGAAAAAATTAATAATACTAAACAATAAAACATCTCTCTGTTCTGAGGACATGGCAAATTCAGAAAGTCCTTGTCATGGGGTGTAGCTCAGCTTGCTCAATCTCTCATCAATTCCTCCTTTGGGGCTGGAAAATGTCACATCCTGGCCCTGGTGGGCCACAGGTGTGAGCTCCTGGTGCTCTTCTGGATTTTCAGTCCAGAGCAGGTCCAAACAGTTCCAAGTAAAGGAAAAAAAACCTGCAGTCCAGGGAACTTCTCTGCCTCAGCTAGCTAAAAATCTTAGAGCAAAGGAGAGTGCTCTCCCACTGTCTGTGCAGCACAGTCTGTGAAGGAGATTGCAGGGGAGCAAGTGCAGCTTCTGCAAACAAACTCCATGCTTCTTCTCCCCCCACTTCACTCTCAGAACCACTCCTAAAAGTGCAGAACTTAATATCCAGCATAAAGAGGATAAAAGCACCATAAAGTTACCCCAGGCCAACTGGTTTGCACTCTAGGCTTCAAAGCCAGGAAAGTTTCCAGTGTTGCTTTATTTGCCATTATAAATATGGCCATATAGAGGTAGCATGTAGTGATGCCAAGGTGTTAGAGAGCCTTGCAACCATCCAGCTTCTCTGCTGTGTTATTGGAGAAGCTACCCATGTTATTGTGGCAAAATCCCTTATTGGCCACAAGTGAGTAAGTCTCACTGCAAACTCCAAGCACACGGAAAAGGGATGAAAAAAGAGCATCTGCTGCAAAGGTGAATAAAACATAATATGGAATAAACCAGTATGATGCCAAAAGTCTATTGTTTTTGTTTCTTTTCCTGCATTTCTGTGATCTACAGCCAAGGCCCTCCACCTGCTCACTTAGGGCTGTCTTCATATGTATCTAGCATTCAAAATTATATCAGGGCTTGTAAATGCAAACTGAACAATAACATTTTCAGATTGTGCTACAGCAGTGAACTGAAAGCCAGGCAACAAAACTGAACTCAGGTTAAGGTTCAAATAAATCACTTTTAAATGAAAACCGGCAATATTCTTTTTTTTTTTTTCTTATTTTTTTTTTTTAAGCAGAAGAAAAATCAAATCTTTTATAACCTTGCTTAACAGCTTAACATCAGTGCTGTAAAGTTGAATTTATAAAGCATGCATGATAGGTATGTTTGGATTTATGCCAGTAATTGTTCACAAACAAGAATGTCTGCCTAGGTTTTATATTGGTTGCATAGAAAGAGATGCTACCTACAGCTGAGTTATGAAATTGTTGAGTCTTCCAGTGCCAGCTCCAGAAAATCCAGGGGCAGATCTACAGGATACAGTGCAGTCTCCATTAAATCTTGCCATAGTCCATGAAACCACAGTGCAAGACTGCATTAACAGAGGGCAAATATTTTGTCCTACTTCACTGCTTTCACTGACACTTCAAGCACCAAGGAGCTACCGATATTTTAATTATCTTCTCTCTGCTAACAGTAGTGCTTGACTTAGTTTTTTGAAGATCTTATTCTGGAAGACAGACGATTTGTAAATGTAGATAGCAATCCAGGACAGATTGTAATGCTTTTACTCACATCAAGTAGGAAACTGCTATAGACTTAGTTCTGCTAATTATCACAGAGAAAGGCTATTAGCAGCAGCAGGAGACATTTCAGGCCTCCTCTCTGAATTACCAAGGCAGATGGTAGAACCTCCTTGAATGTAGAGAAGTGTGTACAAAAATTTAGTGTTTAAAATACATCTTTAAATGAAGGACATATTTTAAGTTTGTCACCCATTTGAAAAAGACTTTTGGGCAAGATATTTCTGCCAGGAACAAGAATGAGGCTTGTAAGAACTGCTCAGGTGTCAGGAAATAAAAGTAATCTGTGGGTTTCAATCTGAATTGCTGCTGACAGAGTGGCATATAACTAGTATGTTTGGGTAAATAAAAAAAATCGCATACTGGATTCCTCTTTAATTCCTTTGTTTATTTGGTGTATATATTAGAAAACAAACTTCTGGAGTGCACTGCCTGATGTGTGAATGCTATAGGTCTTGGGAGGGACTAGATTATTTGTTCTGAGGTTTCCCAATAGAACTTCTTGAAGTTCAATGAAACTCTTTTTGTTGTTATTACTATTAGACTCCATGCTTTTATATAGATAGATATACACATGGAATAATATCATGAATGATAAAAGTTAAATCTACAGGGTTTGGCCTCTGTATCTTTATGTAAAAACCAAAACATCACATGTGCAGCATAATCATCTTCAAACAATATCAGCCTTGGGAATGATAGCAAATATCTTCTGTATTATTGTCATCTGCTACATACCATTAAACCAAGAATATTTTTCTAACATGATCATGATTATTATGTTTGTTGTCATCAATGAAATAACAAGGAAGCCCAAGCCTGGTTCTCCTCAGGAGAAGAAATGCAGAATATTAGCAAAAGGCAAGAAGTTGAGAGGTATTAATAAAGAATGCTGAAAACCAGAAGTAGTTCAGGATGAAGATAGGGATAGAAGTATGTTATTTTGGTTGCTAAAGTATCCATGATAAAACAGTCATATCACATGCACATATGCATGCTGGAGAGACAAAATAATTACATTATAGAGAGGCCAGCAAAATGATAAATGACCATATAAATCTCTGGCACAGAAGAACCACATTTAGTCCATGTATACACACAATGATCAATGCATAATTTAATTTGTAGTGATGTTGGTGGTTTATAAGCCCTATACAAAAACTGTAGGCTTGCACTACTACAGAAGTTTCATGGGACAGCAGTAACCTTCAGAGCAAACAGCCATGTTTCAAACTGAGGCAAATAACCATGTTTAGTGATACCAGGAGATGTGACAGATATCACATTTATCTGAACTTTCTAAGCACAGCACAGCTGGCTGAGAGATATTCTTATAGACTAAATTTATTGGCATCTATTCCTAAGGTGAATGAGCAACACATCATTATTGCCACTGTGCTTTTTACTTTAGCCCCTACTGAATCTATCCATCACTCTACTCTTACCTGGGGGCCCAACCTTAGACACCATCTGTACAGCCAGTGGCAAACAGATGAGACATGCAAGAAACACTTAGACTAATGAATAAAAGAGCTTAGGGACCATTCCTTGGCTTGGAGACTTACTAGATTGGCACAATTTGCATAAATACAGACCAATTATCCTTCTCCCCAAACGGGGTGGCAACAATCACATTGCTTTCCAGAATGGGCTGTTGCAGGCCATACTTGTGGTTTGACTGTCCATAACAGGGCTGGTTGGCATGGTCTGAACATATACCAGCCTACACTCATATTAACATTTAAAATTGACTGACCTTGGCCCTCTTATATTGCAGTATAGAAACAGCTACAGAGGATAACTTAAACCTTTGTCTTTCTAGGTACTTTTGTTTCACATCTTGAACTCTAAACTCTGTCACAGCTCTGCAGCTCAGATGTGTTTGCTAGATTTCTTAGATTTGTTGCCTATGTCCTAAAGAGTTGGAATTCATATAATTGTAGGGAATCCTAGTAAGATATAAAATACGAGCAGAGGAAAGCAAAGATTTAAAAAAAGGCTTAACACCTTATGAACCCACCTGAAGAACCATTTTTTAATAAGCCCCCTATTTTTAAGTCAGCCTCAAGCCCAGGGATATTCAAAAAGGGTTTGAATAACACTCTTAGATATATGGTTTAACTTTTCAGTCGTTTTGCACAGAGTCAGGAGTTCAATTCAATGCTCCTTGTGGGTCCCCTTCCAACTCAGAATATTCTATAACTCTTTGACTTTAGTGTATATGGTTTGAGTTCAGGGTATTGTAGTCTATTGATTTAAAATAATCTCATTTTCCTTTACATAAAGCTAAATTGAAATGTTACTTATACTTGGACTTGAATCAATATTTTAAAGTCAAAGTAATTGGTAAACATTTTTTAAAACAAATATATTAAATTGACCCATGACCTTTTATTACTTCAGTGGCTAATAATAATCATTCCTTCTCCAACTAAAAAAAAAATTATTGTGATTTTTATGAGCCTGGAACAGTTGTAGTCCAGGTGGATTTTTCTTTTTCAGTTCTAAATTATTTTTTTCACATTTTCAAAGAAAACTAGCAAATTTTCACATTTAGGCAGCACTGCATGAAAGCTGAGGAAAGATTAGAGGTGATTACTCTGCTTTTCTTTTATTGGCATGTCACTGAACAGTGACACACAAAGCAGTTTCCCTGGGCAACCCTGCAGAAAATTTTAATGCACAAATCCTATTCTTGCAATCCAAACTTTCCAGGAATGCAGTCCAGAGATACAAACAAAAGTTTCAAAATGACATTTGGGAAAAAATAGAAGCAGAAATGTCTTCCTGATCTGTAGAACTTGGTGAGAAAGATTTATTCATGTGGTTTGGCATTTTGTATCATGTATCTGTTGTTGGGCAGGAACCAGGAGTAACTTTTTCATTGTTTCTTTGGAGGTTTTCTACACATGACATAGTATGCCTTTAGTTGATCTGGTTCTGCTTGTTTTACCCTGATAATGTGTAAAAACTCAACCTGGCCTCTACCAGCATGTCAGTCTGATACTTGGATCCCATTCACTGTGTTGATCCTGCCGATACATTTCCCTTTGCTATCCCTCTAAGTATGTGGTTCCACATCCATATGCTGTTGCATATTCCTTTACTCCCATCAGCCCTATCCCTTCGTTTGGCATAGTCTCTGTCTCTTTCTGTGTCTCCTATGTTCTTCCTTTCTTTGTGGTTATGTTTGCTTTTTCTTCCTTATACTTGTCATCTCTCTCTTCTGAAACAACTTCTAGAAAGGAAAGTGGTTATTACATATCTGTCCTTAGATAAGGAGAAATTGAGAGGTGGTGATCTGTCCTCCAAACTCATTCCCTCAGAAGGGCAGTGCTGGACATGGATCTGGTCAGCAAAACCTCTGTAATGTCATGGAGGCTGCCCATTACATCTCGACTTTAACACTCCCTGCTGTTTTTGCTATGGTCCCTTCTTGACAACAATCAGCTCAACAGGCTTGACAGGCTAGAGAAGTAAACCCAGGCAAGATTTATAATGTTCGACTGAGCTAAGTGCAAGGTTCTGCACCTGGGCTGAGGCAACCCCTTATAAAGGCTAGAGAATGAAGAGATTTAGAGCAGCTCTGCCAAGAAGTTTGTGGGGATCCTGGTGGGTTAAAAACTGCACATGACTCAGGAATGTGCCCTCCCTGCCCAGAAAACCAACCATGTCCTGGGCTGCATCAAAAGCAATGTGGGCAGCAGGGTGAGGGAGAGGATTCTGTCCCTGTACTCTCTCTTCATAAGACTCCACCTGGAGTGCTGCATCCAGCTCTGGGATCCTCAGTGCAAGAATGACATGGACTTGTCAGAGCGAGTCCAGAGGAGAACCACAAAAATTGTCAGAGGCTGGAACACCTCTCATATAATAAAACGCTCTTGAGGGATCTTACTGCAGCCTTTCAGAACTTAAAGGGATCAGGACTTCAGAAAGATGCAAATAAACTTTTTTTCTAAAACATGCAGTGACTATGCTGATGCACCGTTTTCTAGATTTAGCCACTAGAGTTATTTCAGGATGTCCTTGTGCTGCTGTGACACATCTGGAGCTTGGGCAGGAGCCCTTTAAGAATGAGGATAGAAAAAAATTAAAGACACTGATTTATCACATAGAAAAATGAGTATTATGCAGCAGATTCATTAACATAGACTTACTAAGTAATTCTTTGGTATATCTACCAACCTTTACAAATGCCTTCCTTTATATATGTTTGCAGAATAAAACAGAAGCGCCTCATGTGTTTCTGAAACACAGTAACAGATTCGCTTTCTCTTTGGACAAGAAACAAACAAGAAAAAACAAAAACCCAAAACCAAAACAAAACAACAAAAGAAACCCCCAAAAAACAACAGAAACAAAAACAAAAAACAAAAAAAAACAACAACAAAAAAAAACCAANAAAAAAAAAAAAAAAAAAAAAAGAAAAAACAAAATCAGCCATTTTAACCGTTATTCTATCTTTACTTCTTTCACAAGATGATAGCCAAAGAAATGAATTCAGATTTGGAACCCTGGATGAACAGAATATGGTCGCCATTTATATGAGTAATTCTCTAAATGAGCAACTCCTTAACCTTAGAGTAAGAATATGTTGACATCAAATGTGAACCTCATATTCGAAAAATGAGAGTTCAGTGCAAGGTTCTTTGCTTTTCATTTATTTGGGACAAGACCATCTGGAACTGAGTGACATTTTACAAGAAAAAAATGATTAAGAAACTGTTTTTGAAATATTTTTGAGTACAGTAATCTGCAGACCTTTAGAAAACAGATAAAAATCATTGCTGTACAGCAATTCATAGTTGTTAAAATTATTTTTGGAGAAGTTAAAGTGAAGTCTTAAACCACATGTTGGTTGACACAGCATTTAAAAAGTTTTCCCTATGGATTGTTTGCCATGGAAAAAGGTAATAGTTGCTCCATATTTTTTTACCTTTGTGAACATGGGGCAGAAAGGACTGTGTATGTTTCCAGGACTCAATAGGCAAAGCATTTTCTCTCTATAATAGCACTTCTTTGAGGGAAAACATTCAAACTTTGCTTATATCTACACACATGGGTGATTTGTGCATAGATTAGTGTAGAGACAACTCTTGTCTCTTCTTTTCAGCTGTTAGGGTGCAGGGTACATGGTAATTGTAGTATACATTACATCTTGCACAGAATTTGCGCTAAAGTTTTACTCATATGAGCACTGCAGCACAAACGATGGAACACTGCATCCATCTCTGTTGCCCTCATTCCTTCACTAGTGGTGATGGCCTCTGACCAGTCTCACCAAGAAAATGCTCGTGAGCAAAGGAGTAAGAGGATGTCACACTGCCTTCACCATCCTTCCTCCCTTCACCACTGTCACACATCTTCTCCCTGCAACTGAAGCACAGGGAGAGAGAAAAATGGGGAGTAGGAGAGGTACACATGCGGCAAAGTCAGGAGTTTGTCATGAGTGCATGGTGAGGGCTGTTAAGACTGGATATTTCTTGTATGATCTTTATTGACTGTCCTCATACCTAATGCAACGTAGCACTTTTGACCTAGATACTTTCATTTTTTTTTAACGTTATTACTGTGATTGACAGAACTTCCAAAATGAATCAAGGTCTTAAAGTTCTGTAAGTGGATGTCATGGACAGACTCATCTGCCTTAGAAATGAGAGGGTTTCAACTAGTCCCCTTGGGCCAGATACAGAGTATGATTTTGTATTTAGTGTAATTGTTCTCAGTAGGTTTTTTAAGGTCATTATGGCTAATGTTTTCACCTTTTTTCAAATTACTAGTAAGGGAGTCATTAATCAGACATTGACATCTACTTTGCAGACATTTACATGCCATGTTAATCCTGTCACCTTTTCTTTGATGTACCTATCCTTGGAATTGCTACTCACGTGAACAAGACCTAACAGAATCTAACAGAATTAGACACTAAAAACAATATTCTTCAAAGGTATAAATCAGCACCATTTCAATGACACTGATGGGACAATATCACAGCTCCAATCAGCAGTAACAATAATTTGGGTAATGCAGCAAGTATTAAACAAATTGTGGGAAAGATTAATAAAAAAATGTTTATCTCTCCCTTGTATCTACTAAAATAGATTTCAAACTAAGTCAATCATTTTACAGCATAAATGTTTGCCTACTAGAAGAGAGAATTAGACCATAAATGCATATTATATAATGCAAGCTCACAAATATCTGTCACATAATACCTTTGACTGCATCTGTCAATTAGTTTTGCATTTCAGGGTTGGCTTGTGACTTCAGCTACAAGTCATCCCTACATACATATTTTGTGTAAGTGTGTATGTGTTTATTGTAGATAACCAGGACGTCACAGAACTGCAATATGTGACACAGGATTTAGTGATTCCTGCTAAAGCAGCAGTTGGAATTTGGGTGGGATACCCTTGGGCATCTCAAATAGAACTAGACACTTATAATTAGGAAAATTAAACTTCCCCTGCGGATGTTTATTTTGAAAAATAAGAAAGCTGGAGGGTTTTGAAGCACTGCTTTACTCCTTATCACTCCTAGACTCTTGATATAATCCTCTATCCTTCCCAGTCACTAGGGGATGACCTAGATGCAAATGGTCTACTTCTGCTTCGGATATTTCTTTTATTCCTGCCTGGCCCCCAACAGCTGTTGTTCACTGGCAAAAGTCTCCCCATCCCTGCATATATCCTCCAGTCATATGCAGATGCAGAACCTTTGAAATGGCTCTAGACATTTAAAGAAAATGTCTCCATTATTACCCTTTTTCTGGAAATAAATCTTGCATGCCTTAGAAAAGGCGCTAGAATTGCCAAGCCTTGCATAACACTTGTCAGGGATAAAATAATTGCATTGTGAAAGGTGTTGAGATTGCACAGATCTTCCAGTTTGCCTTCTAAGATGTAAAGGAGAAGCACATTTTCCTTCAAGTGACTAGTACTACACCAACAACCCAGACAAGTGTCTGCATCATAACTCTTCTGACTACCATGGAAGAGCTGTAGAGGATAACTGGTTTCTGTGGCGTGACCTATTTCTGTTAACAAAGCATTAAATATCAGTTGCACTATAAAATGCACCTGTCTCAATTTGCTTTTTTTTGTGCAATGACTATGTACAGGTTTTTCCTATGGAACAATCCCAGGAGTAGAGACCTTTAGTCAGACTGCAATGCAGATGCCAGAGCATTCAGATTTGATCGGCAGAAAAGAGAAGCATGAGTTTCTAGTTTAAGTCAAGAATAAGACTTGAACCACAGTATCCCATGGTTGGAGAGGGTGCCCTCAACATTGGTTATTTTAAGACAACAGAAAAATTCTGTCTCTGACCTGATCAATGGAAGCTGATCAGCACTTCATGTTGAAAATGAGACAGAAAAATACTTTCTGAAATGCCTGATTCCATTCTACATATTTATTCTGGAAAAAGATCAAGGGCTTTATCCTTTTGTATCAAACGAGATAATTAACCTGGAAAATAACCTTGTTTCCTATACTGGTGTTTTCTGTTCCCTTTGGAGCAATGATAGAGACAATCAGCCATAAGACTAACAGGGGTAATCTTAAAAATTCAGACCAGTCAGAATTGTCACTTACCAGCAAAGCATGTTTGCATTTTTCAGAGAAGTATGTCACTGGACATGCCAGCACTTCATTTATCTGTTTGCTTTTGTTACAGTTCTTTCGTAGTGAAATCAATGCACTGACATAGCTTTATATTGTAGTTATATAACAGCTGTTTACTGACCAGCACACAAGCAGTCATAAAATTACCTTATCTTTATTCTTACAAGTTTACATATCCCCCACTACCATGCAAAACCTTTTCTATCAGCAGTCTGAAGTTATCAAAGATCTGTTACTGAACACGGCTGTTACTGAAAGCAGCTGTTATTTGGAAAGAAGTGCATAGCTAGAAAAAGTCTTGAAGACAGAAGAGAAAAAACAAAGTGTGAAATTTAAACTTACGTTTCATTTAGAAATCTCCTTTAGCTGCATACTTGTGACCAGTTACCCCAAGGTAATTATTTCAAAGTATTATTTTCATATCTTACATAAGTGTTCTTTGCTTTCTCTTTGCTTTGGAAGCAGCATGTTAGAACAATATTGGAAAATTTACAGGAATGGCAATAGCACACTTAATTACATTTGTAAATCTCAGATGTAAGACCAAAGGAAATGCTCAAGTAAAACAATTTGCTCTAGAGTGGCAGCCTGATTTTACAAGAGAAATAGCATGGGCTAGGCACAAAGTGATGTCAAAAGCACAAACTAATGCAAATACATTAATTCCTGAGAAATAATGGTTTTCAATTCTGATAGCCACAAGTGTTTTCATAATAGCAGCCAGTAAAACAATCTGAGACAGAAATATAATTTAAAATTGATAGTCTCCTTTGAACATTACAGCTCAAAGCATAAAAGCTGTGTGTCTCTGTGCCTGCTCTGTTTTGATATGACATCCAGCTGGGCTAAGCTTTCTCTGAGTGAGCTGTCCTTATAATCCACTCAAATCAGTACAGTCATAAAACAAATGAGGATTATCAGCATCTGCTGAAAAATGATGCAGCTTCTGTGGCTTCTAGATTATCTTTTTATTTGAAATACAAATTCTGTTAGTTAAGGAGTAACTGCAGGACTCTCAATACTTGAAATTTAAGTATTTACAGTATTAAGATGATGTGATGATCCAGCACCCAACATCTTCTATGTGGCTTCTAACCTTTGTGCAGGAAAAGAGATGAATTGTGTGTAGGGATGGAGGAAGAAAGGAAGAGATGTTACCAAAGTATCATCCATGGCATGAACAAGAGTCTCACACATCCCAATAAATGCATGAAGGCTATTTCCAGCGGCTTTTGCTCAAACCACCAAAGTGTGAGTAGGACTGGTAGGCAGGACATTTCCCCCATGAATAAAAACTATTATGCTCATATTATTTCATATTATGGAATTATGGAGTCACAGGTGGTAATACCAAATGCAAGCTCTTAGATTTGCTTGGTACTACAGCAGTGTCTCCCTCCTTAGTGGAGGGATGAGGAGTATGAGTAGCTCACACACCAGCAGGCAGCACCGTACTCTGTGCTGTACCCATAAGGAAGATGTCTTCCTTGGATCTGCAGAGGCAGTGCACACCTCTGATCTGGAGTCTCTTTCACACTTGATGGCACAGGTTCATCATTTCTGACCTGATGAACACTATACAGCACATGAGGGTCTAACTTGTAACTCTTGAAAGTTACTTTAATGGGGGGTGAATTTGTACTTGGCTAACCAAAAAATGTAGTTTTTCTGAGAAATGGGGATTTCAAATAGAGGTTTGATTCCAGCCATCACTGCAAAGAGGTCACTGTCTTCAACTGCCTTGGCAACACTTTGTGTACTCAAAGATCATAAGACAATCAGTATCTTTATTTCCAGTGGTACTTTCATAGGACAAGCTCCAGATAAACTTATCTGATCCTTGTTTATTTAATGGAACTTTGTTCTACTTTAAACTCATTCTCTCTCTTTACTTTTGTATGTATACCTGAAAACAAGTATGAAAAAAAATTTAAAAAGAGAGCCTTATATAAATAAAATTGAATAGAAATTTTAAGTCCACTTCCCTAATTGGCTGGTGACTTTCTACTGCAGTTGATAAATACCTGTAAGAAATACTATTTTAACTCAGACAACAGTCTGTGTGTGTACTTGTTTTTACTAGTAAATTAAACTCAGAAAAAATAATTTAAAAAAAAGTTTTAAAAAATACTTTCCCAAATATAAATATGTTTTTAATTCCCTTAACTATATATGTGTGTGTGTGCATGTGCATGTGTGTGTTGGCTTCATCTGTTGAACAGATTTGACAGACCTATTGGATATTTCTTTTTTCTTGTTTTTTGCCTGACTGATAGGGCATGTACTGAAATGAGCATGATATTCTTGGTAGCTCAGTTTTAATCTGAGCAGTTTAGTAGATGATGTCTCTCAGGCATTCAGCTTTTTACCCATTTAGGTCAGTAATAGATTTTCATTAAAGGGGTCGGGAATATAATGGTGGTTAGGTAAGCAATAAAAGGATTCCCCCACTTTGCAGATATTGTTCTTTCCCTGGTTTCCGTTACAGATGGGAAACTGAGCATACTTACATATATTTACAGGTATTTAATTTCCATTTTCTTCATACTTCTTCTATTTTTGGCAATGCCTATCAACCAGCCAGTCTCTTTAACCTGTAAGTTCTATCTGTGATGACTAGGTATCAATTGTTGGCAAGATATGCAGTACAACCCCAATCTGTTTTTCTCAAAAGAAATGAGAAACTAATGAGGTGTGTCAATATAAAAACGAATTGTATTTCACTGTCCCACAGCTTTGTGTGTGTCAGGCCCTGATCTTCCTTTTGCCCATTCATTTACCAGCCTGTTCTTTGAGTCCAATTTAATAATAACAGAACAATGGAACAATGGGAAGCAATGGGTTGCACTGACTTTTAGGAGACTGTTTTAACTGCTCTCAGCAAGAAGGAACATTATTCCAATAAAAATGAAATAGTACACTTCTGATTTCATACCATTTGACTGACATGTAATAACCTCTGCTTTCTATTATCATGAGAAGATGAGAAATTAGTGTTAGAGCAGTAGGTGTTCTGGTAGGTGTTCTGTGATAAAGAGAACTTCTTTTTATGCAGAATAAGCAACTGCATCCATTCTTAAATGTCTGTTATTGTCTTTTGTTTCAACTGATTAGAAATACTTCTACAGCTTTTGATAGCACTAACAGAGCCTGTCGTCATGGTCCACAGGTCTCCCATTTACATGGGCATAGTAAGTCTGCACTTGTGGTTTCACTTATAAATAAGCACATTTTTTCTCCTCTGTAATATCATGTTACACACCTGTTGTTATATGTTAATTCAATCTCAGATTAAGCTCTGATTTTTAAAACAAATAGTGCAGACCGGCAGCTGGTGCCCGTCTGAGCCACTAGCACATTCAGAAGTCTGGCCAGATAGCTCACCCATGCAAAAGTAGAAATGCCAGGTCTCCATCTGTGCCCAAGCAGACTGGGCTTCCTAAATCTGCATGTACTTCATTTTAGAGCAGCATTTTGGTGTGATACTGTAATGAGTATAAAATCCAGGATGGAAACATCTGTGCTAAAAGCATGTTTCCCCAGGTAAACTGGTCTGGCTTGCTGAGAACTAGAACCCCCCAAAACAAGTCTGACAATGACACCAAGCTGAAGGCCACCTATCTACAACCGAGGGTTGAGAGCTAGAGCTGGTCAGAGAGAAAAGCAGCTCTGAAGTTAGTGACAAACTATGTTAGACTGTACAGAAAAGCGATACAGGCAACTGTGCTGTAAGGAGAAAAAGAATGAGCACGAAGAAAAAAACTTTCTTCAGAAAGTGTTTGAGGAAAAATCCATTTTATGTACTTAACACTGCTTTTTGGACAAAGGGCTGCAGAACTCCACGGAGTAAAGGAAGGACTCCCATCCAGTCAGGGCTGTAGTCACTGGAACAGGTTTAAATTAACAGCTGCAAAATTTAGGTAAACCCCTTTCAGAGCACTTAGAAGTGCAGGGAAGATGATTTTCAAATTTCACGTGTCTCACAGATCTACATCACACTGGTTAAAGGGTGATCATGTTGTTAAGGGTGGTCCAACCTTCAAGAGTGATCTCAGGAAATCTACTCTTTCTTGGGTTGGTTTACTACATTCTCTCCCCCCATTATTTTGAAAAAATCTCAGTTGCTGTTATTCCATTTAATTACCATTTGATCTCTGGTATCATTATTTTATATGTTGTTAATGAATGAAAGAACAAAAATTATTCTCTTGCACCTCTGGATATAAAAAAGTTTCCATAATGTTAAATGTCATGTAGAATTGTGCACTGCAAAGTCTCCTTAACCTCCACATATTGTACAGAAAAGTTATTTTTTATTCCTTCTAATTTAGCATCTGTTTCTGCAGTACAGAAGTCCCATGCAGAGTTTCATTTTAGTCTGGAGGTCTGTGTCAGTATTAAGGTCTCTGATAACAGATTGCAGTGAAAAATTGAGAAATTATTATACACCATATTAGTTTATGCAATATAAGAAAAGTAAAAAAAGATTTGAAGAATGTCTCTGTTGGAAATGAAAGATCAAAAATGCACCACTGAGTTTAATTTTTTTTTTTAAATTGGGTAGTGGATATTTGGCACATGAAACAACCTTATAACAAAACTTCTAGAAAACATTTTAGACCTCTGAAGCTAAAATACATGTTCTTTTTAATGCTGTTAAAAAGAAGCAAAATTCAAATGGTAACAAGTTGTAATTGCATTTTGAAAAGAAGGCTGCCTAAAGTGAAGGTTATTTTTGTCCATTTACACAGTGTACTGCATTTCCTAGCTAAATTATAGAAAATTATATGCCATGGTTTTCTTTCTGCCTTTGACTAGCTTTATATGAATCTTTTAGTTCATCTCTAAATTTTGTTGCATTGTACCAATTCTATTAGGTTTATACAAATATTCTACCCAAACACTCCATATTCCTGATAATTGCCTTCTGCAGGGACTAATGATGAGCATGTTATTCTCTTTGGTGCAAAGCTCTTCAGGGGACCATCCTTCTGTGTTTGCTTTGTCTCTGCTACCCACAACACAGAATCAAGTTCATGTTCTTGGAGGTCCATCTTGGGGAAGCAGAGATGAATTTATTATAACCAGCACCATGGAATAAAAAAACAATGGTATGAGTATTCTGCTACTTTAAAATAAAAAGTAAAATAGAAAGTAGGCCAAGTTCTCCCTATTTAATTCAAATCAATAAAATAATTTCTCATTTCCTGGGCAAAATATAGAAAATAAAATAAATGTGGAGATCATTTCAAGTTTTTTCCCATTCTTGAATGAAATCACATAACTCATTACATGCTTTTAAAATATTATGTATTAAAAACTGACTTTGATTATATTAATTATTAATTATAATGTCAGTGTTTTGCAAGATAGTAATGGGTCCTTTATATTTAGAAACAACTGGAAACAAATATGATCATTATAAACTGTTTTTATTATGGGAAAGAATATGAAATGTCTTTTGTTTTGGCCTTTTCCCTCTGAACCCAAAGCTTTAAGTCCTTTAGGCCCACAATGGCGCAATAAAAAAAGCATGAGACAGATTCAGGAAAGGTAAACTTGGTGAATATTGAATACCATAGGTCCAAATGCAGTCTCTCTTTCAAGGAGCTGCCAAGTGATAAGTAGTAGGAAATGACCATAAATCAGCAGTCGGAAGATAAATATTCACTGATAGCCAGTTCTGGCAAATAGTGAAGAGACTGTACTGATCTTTGTGTCACTTTAGTCTGACCCACTGTGTTAGCACTTCTGTTTTCAGATATTTACTTTCTTTTCTTTTTAAAACATAGCTTGAGTTTTCTTGGGAGTTGGAACAGCTCTCCACCAATTGGTATGTGGACAGGCATTCTGAAAGGGGAACTTTATAGGCAAAGTAAGATATTTTCTGTGTCATTGCTTGCCAACAGCCATAATGCTTTCCAACTCAAGTTGAACAATTTTATTGCTGTTCCAGCATCTATATGCTTGGAATAAACACAAAGCACAGGGTGCACTTCTGTGTCATTGGATTTTTTTGCTGCTGTATACTAAGGCAAAATTGTATGAGATAAGACAGCCTTTTTGACTGTGTTTTCTGAACATTCATGGCACAGGTTAGTGTCCCTTTATGGGTATTAGATGAACACACATACACACACAGAGATGTTGGAATAACGTCCACAGTAGGAATGAATGTGTTATGCTCAGGGCTTATTTTAGGATCACCTGATATCTTACGTAGAGAGGCTGGGAGATGCTCTGCAGCCCCAAGTTTTCCATCACATCTTTTCAACCTGATATGGTTTGCCTAGATTGCTCAGTGTTTCTAAGATATGTAGGGAAGATGGCGGAAGGAGGTTGAAGTGTCTTAAGCTGGTTCACATCTTTCAGATTTTTATTGCTGTCTCATCTGATAGTGAGAGATTGTCTGGGAGGCTTTCCCAGAATTGTGACAGGGTTAGTATGAGGGCAGCAGTCACCCAGAAAAGTCCAAAGCTGAGAAGACAGAAGCGGCTCAAGAGGCTTAAGGGGAATTGCTGAAGGACACGGCTGACTTACATCTCAGTCCTTTGCTGAGGCTCTTTTCATCAGCATTCATAGCTTGTGTTTCAGGCTGGCAGCTTCCACACTAGCAAATAATACAAGTGAATACACTGGCTTTTTATATACTACAGTCTGGACAATGGTCTTGTGACTATTTGTGTCCAACTTAACCTTAATTTTAATTAACTTTTCTTACCTCTCTACCAATTTATTCAAACTCACATTACAATACATACAGCTAAGTCTCAAAATCATTCAGAAATCTTCAGCCTTCCACAGAATATTTGGTACAGCCTCAGCATCACATGAGCAGCCTAAAGTTTCTAATCTGCTTCTCACTCCATCTTCAGCGCTACAAGTCAAGAGGTTAAGATGACAGTCTGTTGGCTTGCAAGCCAATGCTGCCATTTGTTGTGCTCTGAAGGCTCCTGAACTTTGTATCCTTGCTTCAACTCTGCCTTTTCTCCTGAGTCACACAAAAAGAATCACATACTTTTCAGTGTATCTGTCTACATTAATCACAGAATCACAAGCTGGTTGAGGTTGGAAAGAACCTCTGGAGGGCATCTCATCCAAGTCCCCTACTCAAACAGGAGTGCCTAGACCCAGTATCCCAGGATCATGCATCAGATAGGTTTTGAATATTTACGTAAAAGTGTGGAAACTCCATACCTCCATGGAAAACCTTTTTCAGTGCTCATCCACTGTTGCAGTAAAAAAATGAAATTGTTTCCTGATATTCAGAAGGAAGCTCCTGTGTTTCTGTTTGTGCTCGTGACCTCTGGTCCTGGCACAGCACTACTGAAGACAGCCTATTTGTCTTTGCATGGTCCTTCCCAGTGTTTCCACACATCAGTAAGATCCCCTCTGAGCCTCCTCAAGGATGAACCATCCCAGCCCTCACAGCCTTTCCTCAGAAAGGAGATACTCCAGTCCCTCATTCACCTCTGTGGCTCCTCAATCGATTTTCCCCAGTATGTCAATGTCTCTCTTGTACTGGACTGCCCAGAACTGGGCAGAAAGACAACATTTAACATGTTGAACATCAAGAACTATCATGGTATTAAATTACTGTTTTTAATGAACAAAACCCAATCAAAAAATCATTGAATAATTTTTTATCACTTTACTATATCTTATTTTGCTGATGAGTAAATTTTCAAGCACTTCCAGCTAAGGACAAATCTGGTTTAGTCAGAATGACGAAACAGTCCAGAGGCCAAGAATTTGCCTCTTTGCTAGGAAAATAGGTTTGAGCCTTCAGATGTCAGGAAGGAAGAAAAATATCAGGGGTAATCTGCTGATCAGAAAGGGAGAATTATTGATTCTTAAACTTAGCTCTCACTGAGAAAATAGAGCTTTGGCTTTGGTTTTGTATTTGTCTCTAGAAAATTTTAATTTTTCAAGGAATTAAGATAATAATGGGATGTTTTTTAAAAGAGAAATCTCATTTTTTAAAAGAATTAATTTGACTAATAAATGAAACTTGGTTGTTTTGTTTTTTTCCAAAGAATGAGTTTACAGTGCAAGGAGAGTTCATGTCAGATCTTTCAGTGTATGTGCTGTTTCCAATAACTGGCATAGAGCAGCAAGCATAAACTTGCTATTTTAAGGACATATATCATGTTTAATTTACAATGATCTTGGTGGTTTATTAGGGGAAGAAAGTGATATATGAAACCTGGGTGTGCAGCTAAGCTGACTCTATAAGGAAGGCATCAGAGAGCAATTCTCACTTGGAATCCATTCAAAATGAACTGCTGAATCCTTTCATCCAATCCAGAAGAAACTCAATTACAATAAGTGACATTATGCAACATAATAAAAGTAGTGTCAGCTCCAAATGTGTGAAAGCTTGTTGACACAGGGAATGACTCAAACTGATGGGACCATATGGTGAGAAGGAGTGTGTGAACAAGCCTCCTTGTCTTCCAACCAGAGAAGCTTGTGGCAGCATTCTGAACTGCAAATGCATCTCATACCTTTTCAATCCATTGAAATGCCATGCAGAAAATATGAATGGTGGTGAGCATATCAAGGTGCTCTATGAGGGGAGGTTGTGAGCATGGCTCTGACACCCCTGGGTACAGCCCAAGCTTGCTTACACTGACCAGGATGTGCTGGTGAACTGCCACAAGGAGCCCTCACACAAATTGTCATAAACAAAATGTATCTTCACACAGGAATTCACTGTCCCACACCGGAATTTTAAAACAATTTATTTAATGATGGAATTATTGTGAAATAAAGGATTTTAGATTACAACCAGCTTTAAAGCACTGAGAAGCCCACTTGTTCACAAAATATTAGATAATTGATAATTTTGAAGCAAATTAGAGTCTTTATGTTGACTTTAAATGGATTCAAATAAACTTAAGAGAAGAGGCAGATCACCTAAAACACATTGTTTTCCTCCAATCAGATAAATGCCGATTAAAAATCACTGCTAGAAGTACTTCATACTCTGCTCTGCTCTTAGTCCCGCAGAGTTCTATTCAAATCAGAATGACAGAAGCTTACTAAGTAAGCTGTGAATCCTATATTATGGGAAAGTTAGACAAAATCATTTTTACTGAGTAGATGGAGAGGGTTCAATTTTTCTCTCTGTAAGAGGGACCCTCAGGGTTGTGTGGGAAAGAGGAAAAAAAATCAGAAGGAAAGAAAGAAGTAATTTATTAAAAAATCAGACAACAACAACAAAGAAAAAAATGAAAACACAAAAAAATGAAAAAGCAAATTATGTCAATTATCTATGAGTAAGGAAGAAGTAGAAATGTCACTTTTTTCCCTAATGGTGAAAACACTAATGTTCCTGAGCAGCCTTCCAGAGAAGAATGAGAAGAAAACCAAAATAACTTAAGCATGAAACCTGTGTCTAACATTACAGGAATTTGTTTTCCATGAAAAATAAGATGATTGAATATTGTAATTCACAAGGTGCTGTTCTGTGTGTTTACACCAGTTAAGAAACTGGTTAAGGACACAGAATGCAACACTAATCCATCATTGTTCTGAGTGCTGTATGATTAGCACACTCCCAGGCATGATTTTAACCTGAACCCAACAGCACTTTCCTGTACAGGAGAATGGTTTGGGAAATAGCACATGCCATAAATTGCTCTCAGCAGGCAGAATGGGATCATGTTGCCAAGGGAAGTGAGAGAAAGAAAACATTTAGTCATGGGCAAATTTAACAGTGCCATTTCTCAACAGTGCCAGGAAATGGCCCCAGAATGTTTTAGGAGTAAAAATATATAGTTTAAGTTATTTTTTCCTCTCAACTTAACTAGTCATTGTGCCTAAAGTGGAGATTTTAGAGCAGGGAACTAGTGTTTGGAGGCTGGATACAGCCATCTGCTATGGTGGTATTGCAGTGAGATTTCCAACCTACCAGTAGCAGTGACCAGTTTATGGTGCTGAACTGGTCTACACAGTAATGGGTTTAGAATGATTTGTGAAAGTGAAAGTTTCCCTCCTATTTACTTATAAAATCCTCAAATCAGTCATTATATTTTTCCTGAGGCTCTTGCCAGAAAGACTAGCTGTCAAGTGCTACTTGCTTCATCCTCTCACTCCTAAGTAAAGGTTATCTAGTGTAAATTAGAAGAATTTTGGCCCTTTTCCAGGCTGTACTTAGATAAATTCGTACATATTCTATTCAGAAAAATTCTTGTTAGCCATTACATTTACACAAACTGTCCAATGCACGAAATAATGAACCAAAGATTTTCCTGCAGTGTAATCTCAATTACCTGTTTTACAAGTATGGTATTTAACTTTTGTGGACAGACAAATCTTTTTATGCAATTAGTCTTAGGATAGGGTTTTGTTTTGTTCAATTTCTTTTTTGCTTTTGTTTTTGTTTGTAGTTTCTTTTTCTTTTAATGAACAAAACTTTCAGTTGCTGCAGTTTTATTCTGGGAGGTAAAAAATAAGTTAAATTGAAAAAAATAAATTGAAATGACACCATTTTCAGTGCTCTTTATTTTGCAGTTTGGGTTCAAAATATTCTTTCTCATTGATTAGAATAATTTTAGACCATTTAATCAAAGAACAGGTAACTATAAGAGGAATCAAGTTTAACTGAATGCAGATGAAATTCAGAGCCTAATTTACTTGGTACTTCATCAAACTGCCCTGTAAATGCTTCAAATGGGGATATCCTTTAGAAGGTTATGACTTAAAAAGTGGTTTGTCAGGATTTTATTTTCAAAGTGTTTGGTTTCAACATTTTTTTTGGTGTAAGTTGATACATTGCCTCAGAATACTGACAGGAACCCAAGTTTAGTCTCTTTGGTTGGTCCCCTTAATCTCTCATTAGGTTTTTTAATGTCGAAAAATATAATGCTAAGCTATGTAGTACCTTCTAATTTATTTAATTTACTACTACCTGAAGCACTACTTCCTTCCTTGTTTTCCTAGGTAATTTAATATGGCCTTAACGGATATGTATCTTAAATAAATCAGGTCTGATGCCTGAATCAGAAAAAAAAGGAACCTAGCTTACTGATGCAGAGAGACTAAAATGAAAATTACAGCTCCCAGGTAGGTGATTCTGCAAAAATAGTGGGACCTGCTTCTGGATTTTTTAATGATCTGCAATGCACCAGAATGGCCCCTGGCATGTAGTTAAGCTACAGAAGGAACATTTTCCAAACTCAGCTGCATTCATCCATCTTCATAATTTCTATTTCTTTGCACAGACTTTCTGTTCTTGAGGTCACTTGGCTGACTGTTTAAAAATGTCACTAAGCTGGGTACCTGAAACACCCATATCTGAGAAAGTAATTTCATATGCCGAGGTAATTCTGCAACACTACCCATTCAACCCAGCATTCGAAAAGCATCTCCCTAACTGTTGTCCCATCTTTTCAAAAATCTCCTCTTCTCTCAGAGTTGGTTTGAGACAAGAACTGTAGCTTTATTTGCTGGTTGTGTAGTAATTTAACATGTCAGAGGCCTGGTCCTCTGCTGAGATTCTTGTGTGCTGCCACCAAGCAAGCTACAGGAATTTGGGAAGTGAGCTCTGGTAGCAACATCTCTTCACACCATTCCCAAATTTACTTGTTTAACCCAGTCACTGCTGTGTGCCTCTGGAGGTGCTGCTTGCCAACCTGCTGAGCAAGACAATTGCACGATTCTAAGCTGCACCATTTTGACTAAAATTTTGGTCCGAACCTGAAGTGCAGCTTATAATCAGGTGCGGCTTATATATGGACATAGAATGAAAAGTTGCTGTTGTAGTTTGGAGGACAGGTGTCTGCTGAGAAAGGCAGGAGTCTCTCTTTGAAATGGAGAATGTAAACCCCCTCCCTCCAAATTATTAGAATTTTGAAATCAAGGGGCTTTCAGGCAAAAATATGGGAAT
>PYHW01010466.1:2164430-2185615 GCA_013186435.1 Turdus rufiventris | reverse complement strand
ATAGAATAGATACCTTTTATCACACTCTGTATTGTAACCCAAGACAGTTGCCGACACCCGGATGTGCGGCTTATAATAGTGAAATTACTGTAAATGTTTTTCCACTATTTTCTTGGAGCTGGCATATTTTTTATTTCCTTTTTCCAAATGCTGAGTGGAAACCCTCTTTATCTTCCTTGCATTTTGTCCAAAGTATGACTGGCGTGTCTCCATCCTGATGTATTCCATGTCATACTCACTATGGTGATGAGTTTTGATTGAGAAGGATGTTTTTATGTACAACTTTCAGGTTTTGCTCTACATTTTTAGCTCTTGCTTCATTTGCAGGAGCTTGAATGGTGTTATTTTGGAATGGACTATTCTGGGAGTATGTGACACTGATTGAAATCAGTGCTCTTTTCTCATCCTGATGCTTTTCTTGTAACAATCAACTTGTGACACCAATCCTACTCTAGTACTTCCAGCAACACATGCAGTCACCACTAATGTTTGAGTGTGTGTCCAGGCATTGTAGTTTGTGCTAAGGGAATGGGACATTCCTTAAAACCTCTGTTCAGTTTACAGCTCTAATACTCTGTTCCAGGCTGAGACTGCAAGTCCAATAATTGAATCAAGATGGAATCACTGTATGTAGAAGATTAAAGAAATCTGAGTAGAATTCACAGATTTTATGTAAGCTAGTAATTGCAGGTAATTGCTACTGTATTTTATGAGTGTGGTGAATGCCCCAGGCTTGTTCACATCTGAAGTGAAATCTTCAGCAGTAAAATCAGTGTGATATTGCACAGGGATGTAAACCCATGTGTCCTTGTATTTGGGAATTATCTGAGTTAAATCATAATAATGATGAATACACTTCATACTGAAATTTTCAGAAATGCCTCATGAGATGAGGATGGACTGACTACAATGACTTCAGATCATACTAGCTGCTTGAATCCTCAGGCTGCTGCACAGGTCCAATTTGAGCAGTAGTTTTAGCTCTATTCTTGCTCCAAGGTATAACTGCCTGCTTAATGATGTAAAAGCAGTTGACCTTTTCCTTTCTCTTTTATTACTCAGAATGTCCCTTCATATGGCCAGAACAAGGTTGATATGATGGTTTTATGCTGATTACTGACTGCTTTTAAAGATAGGTATACTTCCAGGTTTGATGAAATCTGTGTATTAAAGACCCCTAAATACCAGCAGAGTAGCATAGATAAGCTCAGAATAAGAGTGAATTAAAGTCATATGTTGTAATTATTATTAGCTATATACAGAAAACAAGCAATATTCTCTTCATCAGCTCCCTTTCGGTCTTATCCTATTGCACAATGTTTCTCATCACTTAAACTGAATAGTCTTTCAAGTCTCAGAGGGTCTTGCTCACCTTGTTGTCTTGCTCTTCTGGCTGACCACTACTCTGAGACATGGGAGACACCCCAAATCCATGCCATCAGGACATGTGGAACTGCTTCCACAGACCTGAACAAAGTCATGATATGCCATCATGATATATCCCATGATCAAAAGGAGGTTTACAAGCTATATATATTCATATGTTTATATATATTCATACATACAGGTTTAATTAGGGAATGTGCAACAGAAAGCCAAACATCTACTGACTGGGTCCCCCTCACGAAGAGTTACTGCTATCACTTCTGCTGAGACAGGCTGTTAGAGGTAATACTTACCTTGCATGTCATAGCTTAATATTTTCAACACTTTGCCAGGAGATAGGAAGCTTGTCTTCTGGATTCTCCAAGGAGACTGAGCTAATGCATCTCAAGCAAGTGCCCTAAACCCAATATAGATTTGGAAAAAAATGCTAAGAAGGTTTCATAACTCCTTGTTCATCCAGGATGGTGTACATCCTGTGAAGTGGGCTACACTGGGATGGAGACAGAATGTTATACACCCAGTTGAAAGGCTGTCTGAAAGGCAAAGAGATGTTGGCTGGATTTGTGGTTCTACAGGATTGAAGTTGTGGTTTGTGTGAAACAGTCATTATGCAGAAGATTGAAGTAAGGACCAGCCATCTTGCTTTATGTCATAAAGTTCCTTTTTGGGTATAATTTTAGTAATATAAAATAAGAGAAAAAGCAACTTAGAAAGAAATGCAGAAATTAAAGATATTTCTGAATTTGTATTACAGAAGGTTGAACCATTCAGAAGTACTGAAAACTCCCACTGTTCAGTACTGTAGGCAGCTATTAATTATTTCATGCCTTAGAGGACATAGTCATGAGCTGACACTTCAATGTACCCTACCACAAAACAGAAACCATTAGGATTGTCTGTCTTTTGAGAGATGGGAGAGAAAATCTTGTGTGTCACAAAGTTCACAGAATCTCAAACCTTTTGATAAAATGAGACAGAGATTTACTGCCTTACATCTATTTCAATGGAAGTGAGTTTGATATATTTCAACCTAGATAACTCTTTCTTTTTTTTTTCTTTATTAAAAGGAAAAAAATTAATATACTTCTGTTAAATTTTTCATGTAAGTTCTCATGAAAAGAGATATAATTCAGTTTCACCTAAGAGTTTGCACTGTCCATCACTCTAAGCAGTTATAGCAAAAGTTTTAGGGAATAGGATAAAATTAACATCTTATTCTTCATAAATTACTAGAAATTTAGTTTCCATACTCTGAATTAAGTTATAATACAGTAGGCAATTCTAATTATACTTCAATTTAGAGCAGATGACAATTGGAATTAAAATTACTTTATGGAAGACTTCTAAATCAAATCCATGGTACTTTCATAGCTGGTTCTAATGAATCAGCATCTTGCACAGCACACACGTACATCAGTAGAAACCTTTTTCTTTCAAGAATGAATCTTCGAAAATAGAAACAGAAAGAACACATGCTCCATTGTGGATTCTCAGGTCCAAGGAGTTCTCAAATCTGATGAATGCCAAATATCAATGAGAGCTTTATTTCAATAGCTTGGGCTTCTTAATGTGCTACTAGATCAAGAACACCTCAAGGAACAGTTTAAATAAAGTGCACCAGACAAAGCAAGGCATGTTCTGCTGGGAAAGGACACCAGATCAAAGACACAGCACCATATCAAAGAGATGGCATTCTGGCACCATGGTTTTTCATGGAATGATAGATGACTATTGCAAAAATAATAAATTTAGTAAAAGGCATGTTAAAGGAAGATGAAATGAAAGAGAGTCACTTGAAGGCTGCTCAATGACCATGGTTAGCTAACCAAATCTCTATTTCTTCAATTCTCCTGCATTTCACCACCCCATATTTGCTAATGTAAGTAGCACTTCTGTAATGTTTCCTTTTAGGTGGTTTGGAGTTGGCACCACTGTTACTTCTTTTCTGGAATATTTTACTGTTGTCCTTTGGCAGTTACAAGCATCCTAAAGAATAAAGTAAAGGAAAATTTATCCCACCCACACAGCACTAACTGCAGCAATTTTCTTATACTTCCACTGTGAATAACCTTTACTTTTTTTTTTTTTTAATGTGGTTGTAGTCTTTAGTCATATCTTTCTTCTTTTAATTTATGCTACATATGCCATGAAATTCCATGTTGAATAATTCCTGGGTTATATTTATTTTTCAGTTTGGCAATGTGGCTGCACTTTTGTTCTATTATTAAATCCATTTCTGCATTTCTCCTTGTGCATTTTACAGACAAGACCTCCTTCAATGCAGAAATAATTTCAATCAGCAAACACTGAAGTATAATAAAACCAGAATTCTCTGGTTGTCCTTAGATTGGAAGTGTTTGCACTTTGAGCTGAGGACATACCTAGGAACATAAAATATGGTTGGTTGGATTGGTTGGGTTGGATGAGTGAAAACTATATCTTATAATATTAATTTTTTTAGGGAATGATCCAAGTGTTTTCTGACAAGCACAGTCCCATGAAAATGTCCCAAGAAATTTGACAGCAATCTGCTGGAAAGCACCACGAAAGCCATGAACAAAAGAGAAACAAAATAAAACACATCTATTACGTTCCCCATGCCCTCAGTCTTCGCTCTGTCACATGAGCTGTAATCAAATCCTTGTATTTTGTTTTGCTGTCACAAGCCTCTTGGCAGCTTGACTTCTAATTATTTTAACCAGAGAATACTGATGCTATAGCCAAACTAAGTATAGCTTTCTGAGTAACATGGGGATGTTGTGCAAGCAATATTCTGGATCAGTTGTTCCCAGGTTTATAAGCCAAATTTCACACCAGCCAGAACAGATCCCACTGAGAGTACATCAGAAGGATTTATTAGTTTCGGTTGTGTCTATATACTTGGCTCATACTTCATGGTTTGGGAACCTTTGCCTCAGATTAGGGAAATAACTCCTATGCAGGTATTTTCTTTCTTCCCACCCCTCTTTTTTTCTGTAAGAGTTCCTACTAGCATTTTCTTAATTTTTGTCACTAAAACCAATAAAACCTCTGTGACTTTAAGTTGCATGAGTATAGAAATCTGACATTCTGTTTTATTTTCTTAAGCATTTCAGAGGATTAGGCTGGGATTTTTCTCTGTGAATTAAAATTATATGTTTCTTTTTAGAAACTATGTTTATTTGTCTCATAAGTTTTTTTTCTTCATTTCTTATTGCCTAATTCTTTCTCATCACATAGGCATTTTGATTTCACAACACCAAGCACTTTCAAAAACACTTTTATCATTCTAAACTTTCTGTGACTAATATAGACATCTCAGATAAGGTTATGCTTTTATTTTAGAAGTCTCTCTGGGATGAAAAATCTTCACAAAATACTTAAATTTCCTTTACAATCCTTTTGGCAGAGCTTTAGAAGGCAGTCTGGGCTATAAAAGATCAAAATATAAGAATTCTTCAGCTGTATCAGACCCTGGCTGCTGAGTCTATTTTGAAACAAGTTCTTGCAAGAAAAGTACTTCTGGTTTTTTTTGGTTTTTTCCCTGAAGGTGTTAGTTAAGTCAGTTTTGTCTCTTCAGTCCCCACAGCTCTTTTTCATCTTTCTTCTTTATGAGCAATTCAAGTGGTTAAAACAATTATAAAAATATAGATGGATATAAATAAGTGTGTGGCACACACACAGACAAGCAGGAGTCTTGGGTTCAGAAATAGTTCCCAAAGACACAAAGAGTTCAGAAATAAATTCCAAGTGTACTCTGATCATTGCTGTCACTAATTATCTTTCTCAATTAAAAAATCAAATGCATTATCCCACTAAAACTAATTAACGTATCTTTCTTGTAAATCTGTATAGGATTAGATAGTCCACAGCACAGCAGAGAATTGAAGAATATAAATTCAAAATAAACCCCTCAAATTTCATAAAACACAATTAGGAGATAATCTTGTTTTAGAATCAATGAGTATTTACAAATTTCTAAACTTTTGAGAACTATTAAATTATCAGGACAAGTTGCTTTATTTCATCACAAGTGTAGTCCACACATCTTGTCACACTAGTACTGTGTGGGTAGACACTCAGTTGTAACACTCTACACTATTCCAGCCTAATAGAATTTGTGGAATTCCTGATTTATTGTCAGAGAGAGAGAGAGAGAGAGGGAAAAAATCCAAATAATTGTGAAACCTGTCAGAGGAGAGTGACTTCTCCTTGACATCACTGGCCTGAACATTAGATGGAGCCATCTGCACGATGCCTCTTCAGACCTCAGTTGTGATGGCTCTTTGTCGTCGACAGCATCTTGCATTTAGGTATTTCCTCCTAAATTAAAGCATCTTTCCCAGTCAACTTGATCTCTTTGGGATGGAAGGAATTAAAGACTGGTTTCTGTATATCACTAGGTTTTCTCCTGAAAAATTCTACATTGGCAACGACTTATTTATTGTTAGTCACTGTATTAATTGCACCTTTTTTTATATATATTTTCCCAGCCATAATACTTATTACAATTCCATTTCTAGTGCAAGGTTAAGGAAATTAAAAACAACAACAACAACANAAAAAAAAAAAAAAAACAAAAAAAACAAAAAAAAACCAAAAAAACCCCCACGAGAAGTTCTGCAGTATGTGACCTATTTATTTAAGGAAAATGGTGTTTTTCTGGTATGCTCAGACCAAAAATTATTGCTGCTTTCTTACACCAAGGTTTGAGGAATCATAGAATTTTTGAATGGTTGGGGTTGGAAGGGACCTTAAAGATCATTTAGCTCCAACCCCCTGACATGTGCAGAGCCCCATGATTTTTCTTTCTCTCCTTTGCCATGTAGGCCTAATTTTGCCTCATGTGCCATGACTAGATGGACTGAATTTCAGTTCACTTTTGTTCACCTCTGACATTTCTGTCCCAGAGTATGAAGGAGCTGTGTCTCCCATAAGCAGTGACCCCTCAAGGCTGGATACCATGCAGTCCACACACCAAAGGCACATCTGCAGCACATGAACTGCTGTTCTACCCCTACTACATGCTGTCATCATTTCAGACACTGTATTTTTTCAAGATGAGTTTTATTTACCCAATAGCATTTCCTCCTTGCCCTTCCTGTCCCTACAACAGCCTCAAGGAAACCAAAGTAACGCAACACAGCAAACATAATACCTTGCTAAATTTTTGTTCCACTGCACTAGAGAAGCTGTTTTTGCTATGAATACATATTCTTGGCTGGACAAGTGTCAGCAAACGCTGTCATAAGCTTTGTGTCACTGCCCACTCACAGACCACAGGAGCACCTCAGTGTCAGTGGTGTTTCCTTGCATAACGTATTCAGAAGGAATGACTGCTTTGCTCTCTCTAACAGCTGTTTTTCAGTCTTTGTTCATGTCTTTTAGACCACCATGGGTCTGTTGTATTTGCTTCCTGCAGGCTATTCATAAGTTTCCCAGGATATTACAGAGGGCAAAAGCATACATGGACTGATAGCACGATAGTAAGAGACTTATACTTCTGGAGAAACATGCTAAAGAATAATTTGGGGTAGAATGTCACAGTTACTTCACCTGTGACAAACCAACAGTCATCATAACTCTGTGGTTGCACAAAGTTCCATTGTGTTTGCCTTCCTGGGAAGCATGTCCAGCTACTCCCTCTCTCCAGACAGGATAGAAACTGATCTACCAGTTAGTTCCTTAGAAGTTAGTCTGACCTACTTCTCTTTCAGGCTCATCAGTATTTCTATTCTACTGCATAGAAATCACCAAAATGTTCTCCTGCCACTTGGGGATGTGTTTCAGTGGTGGACTTGGCAGTGATGGGTTAATGGTGGGATTCGATGACCTTAGAGGTCTTTTTCCAGCCTAAGGATTCTATTTCCAAGCTTAATGGTCTAATCCCCAAATTGTTTAGTCATGCCCATTCACACTTCCAATTAATAAATTGATGCAGACAGGATTTTATTAAAAAATAATATCAGCTTGATACCTACAGGAAAAGGGATCTGATGATAAATATTTGCTTCATTTTATTAAGTAGTATAAACAAATATTCATGCCAGGATACAACAAGAACTAAGAATCATCATCCAATAAAACCTTGGCATCCTTTGTTGAGGTACTCAGAGTTCTGGTTGATAGTGACAAATGAAAATAGACAAATATATTCTTAAGATATATTTATTAATTTATTAAGAACAAACAGGACAGTCTCTAATTATTAGTCAAAAAAAATAATGAAACTATACAGTATATCTTATTTTAAGCAACATCGATATAACAATTATAAAATAAAATAATCAATGTAAACGGGAAATTTTTATTTAATTATCACTGAATTGCAGTCAATTAAAACTAGTTTAAATCTAGGTTCCATACTGTCAGCCAGTTTTGCTGAAAGGGTTATCTGGTGAAAAAATCATAACAGCTTTGTTTCAAATTGTTTGGGATTAAATGGACTAGAAAAAGGATTTCAATACTATTTCATTTTGAAATAAAAATTAATTAAAATTGGCACGTTCTTTCAGTTAAACTTTTAAATGTCCCTCAATCTGGAGAATTGAGAAGATTTTTTTTTTTTCGCATTGCTTCCTTTCTTTTTCTCCTTTTAAAGTTTCTGAGGCTGCTAATATTGCACTATACAGTGCATTTTGAAAAGTTCTTGTAAGCTTTCTTTGAAATGGTCAGGCATGTCCATTGATTTACTATTGTTAGGTACTTCTAAAGTCTTCATGGGATTTAGCAATAGTTTATGGCACAAAAGATTTTTAAGCAAAACAAGCAAAATAAATTCTTTTAAAAGTTTCTCTATTTTTCTTCTTGGCATAATTCTATTTAAAACAGAGCTTCTATCAGTCTATTATCACAAAATTTAAATTACATCACCCTGTTGAGAAAAGCTTCTATTGAGACTTGCTGTTAGAACCAAAAGATCTCCTGGTACTTATATAATTTTGTACTTCAAACTCACTTAAGCACTATAACCCCATTAGTACTAACCCTTTTCAGAGTCACTTCTCACTTTACCTTTTATCAAGCTTCTCCTAGTTAGGAGAGCAAGTCTATGCCCTCAATCAATATTTCTTTTAAGCCAGGGAAACAGAAGATTATCTACTGACACTTGGATTCAAGAGAGTACATTCAAATGTTTGACATGGTTTAGTGATCTGCTTTGCCATAGATCCCATCTCTAATATTTCCTTCTATATTTTCATACTTTCTTAGTTGAAAACTGTTGCTTGGCAACATGGATATGGATTCAGCACTTTACATTTTTTCTAGCTTTGAAAGATTACTTTGTGTTACAAATAAATTTGTTTCTTTAGCATTCGTAATGTTACTACAAAGTTTCCATAAAATTTAATGAAATATCTAGAATACGGAAAGCACTGAACTAAAAGGAGGGAACTAAATTATGGAACTAATATTTCAAGATATGTAAAAAAAGCTGTGATGTAGAGGCTTTGTTGCCAATCAAATTTCTGGAAACTGTTTTCTCCATATATATAAAATTTGAAATCAATTTTCCAGTGGAATATTCATGTTAGGATTTAGATCAAATACAGTCTAACAAGAAAATTCATTAGCTACTCCCAGTAATAAATAGTGTTTGCATTGCCCATGAAGCTAGTGATACACAGTTGCAATCATCAGGAGACTTGCCCTTGAGTAAGAATACTGAATGAAAGTGTTTTAAATGTAAATGTGTAAATAAGATTTTAAACTAGGGATATAGCCCTACAATTATTGCACCATTTACAGAGGAATAGATAGAAAATGTGTTAACATATATGAACCATTTTAGTTGGAGACATACTTTGCTATTTTAGTTGGAGGTTTTCAATCACAGTGCTGTCACAAGGAAAGGTCTTGCTATGTATGAACTGATAAATCATGATAGATTAATCTCTATTATCATAAGTTATCATTGGTTTAGGACATGGATACACTAAGGAAAGCAATAAAAAATTGCTGACGGAATAATATCGCCTTGCCCTATGTCTTTCATGTCACTTTGAAATATTAACAAGGTACATCTCAAATGTCAATTTTCAAACAACAATTTTTTCAAAGGTTCAGAATTTAAAATCTGTGAGACATAATTGCAAAATAGTACTTCATGAAGCTACAATTTATTTTACAAAAAAAAAAATCAGGTATTGATTTTGCATCACTATTTCCTAAATCTATGTCATGCATGTGATCTGTGTACAATTTAATTCTGGAATGTATTTTGCAATGCAGTTTTAGAAAGAACTTGTCAAATAACAACTTGTTGTGTTATTGTACTTCATAAAAGATATTTAAGCTTTTTAGATATCCCAAACATACCATTTTTTTTTCATAGGCCATTATCAGTCCTTTATTTTCAAAGCTTTGTTTTAGTGTATTTAAAGCCAACCCCCCCAAAACCAGACCTAAATATTTGCAGATGGGTGAACAGTTTTAGTGATAGACTGTGTTCTCAGAGACAAAGGAGGCGCTGACAAACTTCACTTGCAGGATTCACTGGTGGTAACCATAGCACATTTCTGAAACCTAAAGCCTGATTATGATGTCTTAAGGGTTTTGCTTGAGTATAAGCATTGTTTTCAGTTATTTCAACAAAAATAGATTAAAAGCATACCCTAATGCTCTCTTTGCAGACTTAAACACAAATAGTGTGTTAAATGACACATTTTTACTTGAAGTGATCATCTCATCACATTTTTGTGCTTTTTTTTCTCAGTATATTCTGGATGGCATTTGTTTTCAACTTTACACTTTGACTGCTTGTATTTTTAAGCAAACTTCTAATGCAGAAGGCAATTACACACTTAGGGTACAGATCACCCATAGGCCTCATTCTGGTTTTGTTAAGGCAAATCTCTGTCAATTCAATACAACAAAGGAACCATAAAAATTCTGTTCAATGAAAATCAGGCCCACTGGAACAGAGAAACTAGGCCAAATTTAATGGTCCTGATCTAATGGGCTTCATATCTGTGAGTTCTCTCACCTGATTTTCAAAGTGTTCCTCCTACAACTGGGTTAGCAGAAAGAAATCCCAGCAATATTTGTGCTGAGAGAAATTACTTTTTTTAATGATGTCCTAAAACATCAAGAGGTGGTAAAGAAGCCGGCAGATGTGAATTTTTATGGTTTCCTGTACTTGTTTGTAAAGTGATATTGTAAACAGGTGCTATGATTTACAATCTTACCTTCAGCCAAATTAGAATGATCCTAAAGACCACTTCAAATCAGACTTCTATTGCTTCATGTTGCTGACAGATCCTCACCCACTAAAATAGTAGAACATGTGAGCTGCTGTTTGCTAAACTTATTCAAATTCTTCTTGACTGCATATAAAATGTTTTTACTGAACACCATTAGTGGGAGATTGCTAGGTGTCATGAGCTTTGGTTTGAGCATAGCAAAGCAAGTTCTATCATGTCTGTGTGGATGGCAACACAGAAATCAATTCCTCACTGTTGGAGTTACAGTTACTTACTTAAAATGCTTAACTCCAAGCTCTGGGCAACCCAAGTACTTGATGTAAAATCAGTTGAGTGCATAGATGTGCATTCACTTTTGAAAATAATGGTTCTAAATCTGTATAAATGAGAAATAAAAAACTGCTTCAGTAAAAGAAATCATAAAATCACAGAATAGCTTGGGGTGGAAGGGACACCTTACACTAGACCAGGTTTTTCAAAGAGACCCATTTACAGTAATTTCACACGTATAAGGCGCACCCTTTTGACTAAAATTTTGGTCTGAACCTGGAAGTGTGCCTTATACTCCGAAGCATCTTATATATGGACAAAGTTTGGAAATTTGCCAACCTGGATGTGAGAGCTGCGAGCTGAACCACGCGAGGCCACGGGGCTCGGTGTGGAGGGGTGTGGCTCACACAGGGCTGTAGGGCTCACTGGGGCTAGGCATGTGTCCTGGTTTGGAGGACAGGTTTCTGCTAAGAAAGGCAGGAACCTCTCTCTGAAATAGAGAATGTAAACCCCTTCCCTCCAAATTATTATAATTTTGAAATTAAGGGGCTATGAGGCAAAAATATGGGAATTAGGAGTAACAGTTCTTTACTAGGGAAATTAAAATAGTAATATAGTACTACAAGGAAACAAACCCCAAGCCCTGACAAAGTTACAATACAGGATGTGACCAAAGTATCTATTCTATCACCATCTGTTGTGACCAGGTAGGGCAGTGATCCTTATCTCCGTGGGAGATACTCTGCTAATGGGCCATCCATTGAAAGCAGCAGGGTTGTAACCCAAGACAACATGGCTGGCGTGATTGTTACTAATTCATTACTTTGTTGAGCGTGGATCCTCACTGGAAAAAAAAAAAGTGCGCCTTTTACTCTCGTGCACCTTATATATGGACAAAGTTCGGAAGTCTGCCAACTCCCGGTTGTGCACTTTATAATCCGGTATGCCTTATACTCGTGAAATTACTGTACTTAAAGAAATATAACAATGGAAGTCACTTTGGTTTCACATTACTCTGTGCCACAAAGTTGTAAATATATTCCTTTGCTCTGATTCCTGTAAAAGATTTTTGATTTGCTGCAGTGATGAATCCTTTTGTCCAGGCTTCTCAGACTTTGTGATGTACATACTGCATCATAGCTCTGAGGTGTCAGCACATTTAATACGACACACTCTTTTCGAGAAGAAGGTGGCTTTGAATGCAAGAGGCAGTCAGACTGCAAGGTCTTTGACACATTTTCTTCTTCTGAAACCAATGACTGTCTAGTGATGTTCTTTTTCTGACAGTCATGAGTCCTCAAACTAAATGAACGTCATGTTTACAGCCCATGACGACTGAACTAGTCTGAATTGAGCTTTAGAAGATGAAGGGCTTATAAAACTGTTCTATAATTCAATTCTCTCTATATCCATGGATAATACCAATGTGAGTGGATGGGATGAGCTAGTCGTCACACATTTTATTGTCTGAGGGCAGACATTGAATTAATTAGAAGGATGTGTCTTGATCTGAGCAAGAGGCAGTCCTGACTGATGTCAGTGGCAAAGCTACAGCTGATTTCAGTAGGAGGAGAATTTCAGTATATTTACACTGTTTGTGCTATTATTTTAGGTCTAACTCAGTTTCCTTTGCCATATTTGGCTCAATTTACTGAACAAGATGTTAAAAAATTTATTGAAATTACTGACTCCCTGGGGAACTGTGAATAGTAATTTATTTGTATTTTTTATTAATTACCTGTGTGCTAATTACAGCATTTATGGGCTTGAAATTACTTATTCTTTTCTGAAAAAAATCCTGTGTAACATCTCTCATTTTAAAACCTTTGCAGATGCAGAATTTGTTATGTATTGTTCAACTTAAAATTTTATATTAGCCCCTCTAGATTTACAAGAGTATACACCAAAGTCTGGACATTTAAGACTTTTTAGAACTCAGTATTCTGCTTACCTCTGTATTATTAGACCGGTGGAAACTTTCTAGATAGGCATGGTTTTAAAATAGGTCCTAAAATGCAAATAATATTGTTAACATACCATCCTTACCTTTCTGTCCCATGTTCAAAAGTTCATCCTAAAGTTTCTTTTTTTTCATAAACAAATTCTCTCTAAAATAATGTTTAGTGTTAACATATACATTGCTGTTAAGAGTAACTACTGAACTATGAAATGTACTTATGCTTCTTTAAACTTTGTGTTGCCCAGCTTTTAAAGTAATTTCTGTTTAATGTCTACTTCTCTATAAAATATCTAGATATGTTCATTTATATGTAGTCATACTGTTCCTTCCTTATACATTAAGTATATTATTTATTACTAAAAGTGTTATTCTACAACAATAAGAGGTAACATCTCAAGTGTTGTTTTCAATTATATTTCATTGCATAGATTAGTAATTTAATGAATACATGTTAAAAGCACTTGATAGCTGACATACACATGAGAGATTATTGAATGCTGCTTTTTTCAGGCTGAAAATCCTGTAAATATATATTCATAGGGGAAAACATATGTGTATGCATATATAAATCATATGATTATTTGTGTTAAATTTTCTGTCAGAGAAGTAAATTACTTCACTTAAACTTTTTTTTCACATTTCTGAGATATTTTTAAAGTAGTAAGGTGGTCACACTTATCTGTTCATTCATATGACTATGTTTGAATTTATCTTAAAGATTGTTGTTGCATGCCACTAAAAGTGGTGGCTGGATGCCTAATGGGAGTCATTCCAACACTGGCAGCCTCAGTAAATTATTATCACAAGATAACTCTGATTCAGAAAACTTATTTTTCTCCTGGTGGACTTGATGTAATGAAAAATCCTCTGAATCAATGCAAGCAATTATGAGTAGAAGTGCAGCACTGGTTTATAGATCTGTGCTGCTGTAGAACAAACTGGGGATCTTTCTGCATTTAGGGTCATCCCAGAGATGTTTCCACTCCAGGGGCATGGGATATACAGCAAATTGCTTTGTCACAGCATTTCAAGACAGTAGGAATTTGCTTATCATTTCTGCCAAACCTTGATCTCTGTTAATGAATTTTTTTGTATTTGTTTATATAGCCTTTGTAGATTGCATAATATAGCAACGGACACTACTTTTTGGTACCCTGAAGCTATCCAGAAGTTTGGCATTCTGGAGGAGATAAAACTCAGTATTTTCAAAATAAAAATACATATGAAATTGAAGTGGTTTAGACATGAACCATTATTTTTCCTTTCTTGTTTTTCTGCTGTTGCTGACATTATGTAGCTGGTGGCTTTTAGGCTGTCACTAGGAGAAGTTTACAGTTTGAGGAGTTTAGAGTGAATTATAAATATGACTCAACAGCATTAACACTGTTGAAAAGAAAAGCTGCTGCCATGTTTGGAAAATACACATCAAGGATATTAAGCAATTTTTTACCCTGTAAAACAAAACAGTGATGGAAGTAGTCCTGATGCCAATGGACAGTTCCCAAATACATTCTAGGTTTTCCTACAAGGCACATCCCTTGGTTTGGTTTTGTACTCTTTTGACCCTCCTTGTCTAATGCAAAATCTGAAGAAAAATTCTTCCCACTCCTCTTTTCACAACATGGATTCATGAAAAGCTTGCTTTCTCCTCCCCCCCTACCCCTTATTAAAAGGGGTTATCAGTTTCTCTTGGTAGCTATTGCCAGGAGACTGGACACGATGTGGGAACTGCCTGCTTGGAAAGTGGACAAGCATTACCTTAGGAGAGGACATCCCTATGTCTAGATACAGATCACAAGAAGACACTCCATCACTGCCCCCTCATCTTTAGCCCACAAAGCTCTCATTTTGATTCTCACTGACAGCAGCACCCAAGTCGCATCCATGACACTGTCAGCATTATCAGAGCATCCCAAGGTAGCATTGAGCAGAGACAAGGACCAGCTGGGCACTTCAGGAAGAATAACACCCTGAATGACAGCAAATTTAGCAATCAGCTCGTCAGATATTGGAGTGGATAAAAAAGGGTTTATTTAGTCTAGACAAAACTCAAAGCCTTTACAAATGATTGATCTAGAGTGAATGTAGTAAAAAAGTAAGGGACTTCAATTGTAGCCCAGCTTTGCATTTAATGCTAGGAAAACCAAGTAGTCTAGCCATCCCAAATGTCTTTCTTCTTGGAAATATGTCAAATCTTTTCCTTCTCCTCATGAAAAAATTATTTGGGAATCAAGAGAGCATACAGCACAATTTGAGTATTCTTGGTGTTTTCAGGAGTTTTCAGGTAAATTTCCCTTCAATTTAGGGGACACCTCCTATGACTTATATGTATAGATCTAACTTCAGTTAAAATGCTCAGCTTTGACAGCTGGCAAAAGTAAAGAAACAAGAATCACACACTGGAAAATGTATTTTGTTGTACACTCGAATGTAGTCAGGCTGAATTACTTTGCAGCTCTGAACTACAGATGAAGGCAGCTGCAAAACTCTCTGTTTTCATGCAAATTAGATGTTGCTATAGGCTACCGATCCCTCAAGTTGCCATCACAACCTTTCCCAGCTTGGGGAAGTTTGGATACTCAGCAAGTAATTAGCAGCAGTAATCCCCTGTGTAAGGTATCTGCCAAATTCACTGCGTAGCTACTTCTAGCTATCATTTTGTAGAAAACTGTGGACCATACTGCTTAAAAATAAGCAATTTCTTTCCTTTGAATTACCCTTAAATTTATTTATCTTTATGATATGCATGAAAGGGATAGAAAAAAAAAAGATACTCTGCAATCTAAAAAAAGCCAGGCAGCAAAACAAGAATTCATTCCATGCACAGTTATCATAAAATGAACTCATCTAAATGTATCAGTACAGCTGACAGCAAAAACACTGCCACCGGAGCTCCCCTCAGTATTAATCAAGGAAATTTACCTTTGCAAGACCACTAGTGCTTTGAGAAGACTGTGAGGACTCTAATACTTTTAGAGCTTTTAATATGTATGGAAAAAAACCTTGAAAGAGCAGAGGAATACAGTGAAATGAAAATTAAAGACAGGCACTTAGACAAACAATCCTACACAGGTGGAAAAATATATTTTCAAATGCTGTCCATCAGATTTTTGGCAGGAGAGTGATTAGATGTGGGCAGAACAACAGTTTCCATCATTATTATGTGGCCTCCTGACAAACAGATTTTTGCATAACAAAAAATGGACCGGTCTACAGCCTAATGAATGCACTCATTTACTGTAATAATGTTAGCTATAGCTCGAAAGGGACTTCAGAGAAAAAGAAAACAGCTCAACTGATTCCAAGACCCTGCTGCCTTTTCAATGTAGAAAATAAGTGGAACAGTTTGCAAAAGAGAGTCTATTTTTGTTTTACACACGTGTCTCTTAGTATTTTGCCTAATCTTAGAAACAGAGTTTTAGAATGTGTGCTGAATTTTCCAGGTGGTTTTCAGAGGAATTCTAAAGCTGTTTGCCAGCTCACTGGCACTAACTCAAAACTTTTTGCTCATCATAATTTGTCCAGAGCCAAGAGCTGAAAACTTTCATTCGGTGTAGTGAATCACTCAATGGACCAAACTAGTAGAAATTTCTGCAGCTGTCTATGCTCTAAAGAACTGGTGCAAAAAAACAGGGCATTAGGTAACATGAGGTGGATCTTCTGCAGGAACATCACCTCCAGCAAGCATTTTGGATATCCACCAGATTGCAGTTGTAGATGGTCTAGCATTAGACCTCTCCCTGCTACCTTTCCACCCAGGACTGCAGTAGCCTAGAGCAGACAACTCCAGCATCCTAGTTAGTTAGTTAGTTCCCAAAAAGATTCTTTATCTTGACATTATATTCTTCATAATACCAGATAGATCTTGATAGTATATACCTGATACCTTGATAAGCTTATCAATGATAAGCTTATTTTTAAAGTGAACAGCTAACAAAAATATCTCCAGTAGTCAAAAAAAATCATATTTACAATTCACTGTTGCTTAATTTATTAGTACAATAAAATTAACATCAGTTGATTGTCAAATATTCACAAAATAGTGACTGTAAATGGTTGCCGTAGTTTTCAGGAACTGACATTTTGCACAGTGTACCTGTTTGTTCTGCCCATCCAACATATGCTCTTGCTAAATTTTGAAGTAGACTATAGTTAATGATCTTCAAATCACAGGTTGTCTATAGTTTTATATAATTGGATTCTCAGAACAACAAAGTTCCAACTCTTTCAGGATACTGTATGGAATTAAACAAATCCATAACAGGCATTGGTATTGTTCAGGAGTACTTAAAGTTGTCCTTGAAGGATATTGTGGCACTGCATGGAAAAATAGTCAATTACAGTATTTATTTTATCTCTTTATCAGCATAGCATTTTCCACTTTGAAACTTTTTTTAGTCCAGCTGTCCCTAAAAAGTGGCAGAATTTCCCTACCTTCTTGAAAGGCTTCTCAAGAATCTGAAAACATTCACTGAAATCAGTATTATAAACCCTATAGCTGAGATTTAATAAATGTCTTAAATAGTATTAAAGACTTGCAATATTTAAAAATTCAATCTGTGTCTATTTAGTGTATAGGCATGTCAGTGCCAATCATTTTGTAGTTGTTCAAATATGTTATCTTATTGTTGACTCATTGGTTTTGGAGATTTATTTCCCATGGAAAAAGTCATTTGGACTATGGAAGTGACAAGTCTTACATATAGGGGCAATATTACAGAATTGAGTCTATGGATATTTGAAACTGAGCGATTTGCCTTAAACTGCCAAACCTATCAACCAAAATGCCTAAATTAGGGAACACAGAATATTTTTTCTGTTTTAAAACCTCAAAGGATTATCTTAATTATAATGAAATAGTGCTATTTGGGGATTAGATGTAAAAACCTTGCTTTCACTCAACAAAAGAGAGATAAAACAGTTTCATTTTCATTTAGAATAATTTTGACCCAGTGCACACTCCCGCCTGCCCTGACTGCATTATTGGAATTAGCTGTGTGTGTAGCTTAACACATCATTTAGCCTAAATAAATGTCTCTTCTTGTTGCTTCCCATAGCAACTATAGAGAGAGAGAAAAATGCAATAATGAAAAAGTAACTAATGTAAAAGATTACAAGAAGCTGGGGAAGCTGTGAAGGACAGTCATTGTTTTAATTTTCTTTGCATTTTTTGTCTAACCTGCTGGATTTTACAGAATCCTCATTCCCAGACATATGTCAAATCTCAAAAACTCCTAATGCATAGTGGGATGTCAAGAAGTCATCTAGCCTGCTTCCATCCCTTCAGCAAGGCAGGGACATTTATACCAGATGGATGCTTGTCTGTCTTGCTCTCTGACACCCCTAAGAGTCTTCACTTCAAGCTATTCTAGTTCATCATTATCTTTATTGTGAGAAAACTTTCCTGGTGTCTGAGTCAGTCTCTCTTCAGTTTAAGTCCTGAATGCTTATCTCAGTATGATAAACAATTTGTGATCTTTTTGCTGATGCTTTTGATGTACCTGAAGACAAATAGCACGTCTCCCCTAGTATTGTGTTTGGTTCTTTAGGCTATAAATCTTCAGCTAATTCAACCAAGCCTGTTGTCTACATCATATCAAGTTTTGGTTCACCTTTCTTCTCTGAAATTAACAACCAGATTTTTTAATATTCATTCTATCCTGTGTACCTACTCCACTTCCACCAACTTTGGGATTGTAGTTTAGCGTTTGCTTTGCCATGTTGTCCATCTGAGGCTTTGTTATCTCTACATCATTGTCTGTACAATGCACACTTTGAGTAGGCTTTATATAATATTCCTAAATGCCTTTTGCTTAAGAAGGTAAGCTGAAATACTTGCATGAGAAGCAGCTCTGTTGAATTAAAAAGTTCCCCTGCAGGAAAGTTGAGAAGGAGGGTTATGTAATACAAAGTTGTAGTTTCTATCTTTTTAAATAATTTAAAGGTATAAAATGGTATCTTTGTAGCAAATCTTCTTAAAGTAATACTGTCAATTTTATAGCACCCTGCTGGATTAGATGTACAAAACTGCTCCTTTGAAAATGATAAAGACGTTAATTACAAGAAAACAGGCTTTTTTCTAGGTTTTCTACGACACAACTCATAAAGCTGGGATACTGACAGCATGGCTTTAATTCTTTTAAATTCTACCCAGTTAAAAAAAAAATCCTGCACTACAAAACCTACTACTTCCTGCATTCAAAAGCTTGTCAGGTTTCAAGAGGGTGGATAAAAATGCTTAAAAATGCTTAAAAACTTGCCAAAGAACAAGACGAATCTTTTAAAGGAAAGGTTAAATCAGTCATAAATTTAAAACACCTTCTGTGGTTTCTATCACAAAACAACCCATAACAGCTTTTAACTCTGTCCAGTAAACATTCCTGGTGGAATTGGGGGGTGTTTGTCTTACTGAGCCTCTTGAGTACAGTTGGGAACATTAACACCTGTGTTAACCCCTAAACTGGAGGGTAAATTTACCAAGTGTTATCTTCAAGCTGAACAGCAATGCTCATCTTTTTCCTTGCAATATGAATGCATATTTTACTCTTCTGTGCTGAGTAAATCAGCACATTTGAAATCTTTATTCCAGACACTGGATTTTTTTTTTCCCCTGGTGAAGCTGCTATTTACTGACATTGCAGCTGTGCTAAGAAGACACAGTCAAGAGTCCAGGCTCTGCTGAAATAGTGTCTTGTGCAGGAGGGCTTTTGCTCTGTGTGGGGACAGCTGAGTGCACAGCATAAGGAATGTGCTGGGTACCAGGTGTCTCCAGCAGGATTCCTGCCTGCTCTGCAGTGCAGAAGAAGAGTTTAAGACAGGCAGTGAATGACCAAAATAGAACAACAGATCACAAACATAAAGGTCACCTACATCACTTACAGCATGACTAACTTACAGAAGGGCTAGCTTTAAACAAATCATGAAGTTTTAAAATAGGACAAGTTGAGCTTATTTTTTATCCTTCAACTATTCAACTGTTAGGATTTAAAGGTACTCTCTATAGTGAACATCAGTGACTTTTTAGAGGGGGGGAAAAAGGCTAATCTGAGATTCTTCTCCAAGTCTCTGACTGTAAGACCTGAGGCTTTTGAAAAACTGAAGTATCACGTTCATGATAAAACAGAAGAAATCTGAAATGCTCTGATAAGATATGTACATTTTGAGGGTTGAGTGAAACTTCGTAAGTTCTTAAGTACTACCAAGAATATCCATTGGGAAAACGGGGAGAGAGAAATTACCCTGAGAAGTTTGTGACATCTTGTTTGGATGGGGTCTTCAGTGTCTTCTGTCTCCTTGTGGTTAGAGTGTTGCAAGCTGAAAGGTTAACAGAAGGGATTAAGATTCCGTGTGCAGTACAGTATCACACAAAGCTCCAGCCACAAGTAACAAAGAAATAGGAGCAACACCTGGATCTGCATAATGCTCTGCCCAGCCTCATTAGCCATGTCTGCAGAAAGGATTAATTGCTTCAGATGCAATGCCATGTTGTCTCTGTGCTGGTGTTTCTGCTTGAGCAGTGCTAGCCCATTCAGGACTTGCTTCTGGCTATTTGGGCTGTGCTCCATCGAGAAGTATGGACATGGTCTGCAGTACAGTCCTGCCCTTGGCACAGTGAGAGGTCTGGTCCTCAGAGTCACAGCCTCTCAGATAAGAGTAGCATCAACCCAGAGTCAGGGAAATGCTGAATCGGAGGCTTTCTCCCCACAGCTCAATGAGGTTAATTGATGCACAAATGCCCTTATACACAAGAGATTTCAGCATCTGTGATTTTTAACATTGTTTCAACTACCTGATGAGGAGGTGTGGAATGCCCTAATGTCAAGCAAATGTTAGTAAAACATTGAATTCTTCCTCTAGAAAAATTACAGGTGTTTTACAAGCCTCCACGCAGAACCACAACTGCTAGTGTGCGCGCTCTTAGGCTCTGGTTTCCAGTGTTAAGGAAGCTCTTTTCTTGTTTCTTTGAACGTTCAATGTTGTGTCCCTTTCCTTTACCCCTGCAGTGACGGCTGGGCAGACAGGTATGATGTGACAGAAGGGTACCAGAACGAAGCTGTTGGTGGGATCACGATCAAGCTGCAGTCTCCAGACGTGAAATGGTTTGATGATTACTACCTACAACTTCGGCCGGAAACCAACCATCGCAACCCATGGTTTCAGGAATTTTGGCAGCACAGGTTCCAGTGCCGGCTGGAAGGGTTTCCTCAAGAGAACCCTAAATACAACAAGACTTGCACAAGTAAGTGAATTTATTACTTCTGCTTTGTGAAACAATATGAATGAAGGTCTGCTCTGATGCAGCATGGTCTGGTGAAATAGTGAGTTGTATTGGAAGGAAAAGAAGCTGTAATTGCAATGCTTGCTGTTTTCAAAATGATGAAAAGCAC
>PYHW01010466.1:2086497-2153966 GCA_013186435.1 Turdus rufiventris | reverse complement strand
CCAATTAAGATACTTCACAGACATATTGTTTAGCCTTCCAAAATGTTAATAATCACTGCTCCTGAGGTTGACTGGAATAGGTGGTGCCAGCTTCCACTAAAATAAAAGAGAAAGGAATCTCTCCGTTCTGTCATTCACTTTCTGACCTCTACACAAAGTTTTTCAGTTCAAACTATGTGTTTTACTACCTTTCCTAATGTTTCCAGTGCTGCAATAGATTTTAGTTATTAGAACTGTGGGGTGATGTTCTTATTCACCACTGAAAAGTTGTGCCTGTATGTAGACATACCTGTTTTATGATAGAATTGGTCACCAGCTGGAGATTCTTACCTTTTTCCACTAAAGGTGCCTACACATCAGAATGGGTTCTTGTCTTCTGGTCTTGTTAAACAAGATGTGTGCCATCCTGAGAGTCATATATTAGTCTTCATTTCTTTAAAGAAAAAAGTTGTCTCAATGTTCTCATGGCATAAAATACTTCTCAGATTGTGCTGCCTCTGCAGCTCAGATGGGCAGGTGTGAGCACGGCCCCTGCTCCTCACCAGTGCCATGAGAATGGCAGGCAGACTCTCATGGAGTGAGCAGGTTATTTGCATTCCCTTTGCTCTGGACTGCCCACACTAGGGACTCCCTGGCTCCTAGGGCTGCTGCTTGGTTGATACAAGGAGAGCAAATGTTCCAATAGAGCCCTTTGTTTGTCCTGCCTCCAGGTGTTGGATAAATATCCAGCAGCATTGATGCATTTGTTTTATCTCTGACTCTTCTCACTTCCCCAGTATTAAAGATCTTGTGGCCAGAATGCAGCCGACCCTTCCTTGGTTTGCCTGGTGCTGTCAACAGAGGAAATCTGTGCTAGTAATAACAGTGCGTAATAAAAAATAAAGGTCTTCAAGGTGCTGCCAAATTAATTTCTTTCTGTGCATTTCACAGAAGCATAAATAGAGCATAGAAATGCAAACAACATGTTTTAAAGCCAAAAAAAGTTAAGATTCACCAATTCTGGCTAAACAGAGTAATTGTCTTACCCACACTGTCAAACTTTTCACAGATATTTTATTCATCTGTATAACATGGTTATCCTCACTTCATAAAGAGAGAGGAGCAAGAGATGTTGAAGGAAGAGAGTTATTGGGAGGAATTTTGGTACAGTAAAGGGGTGGTGCCTAAGTGCCCTGTTTGCACAGGATTAGTTCCATGTCTCTGAAACAAAAGTGTGTTCATAGAATTATAGAATAGCTTGGATTGGAAGAGACATTAAAGATAATGCAGTTCCAATTATCCTGCCATGATCAGGGACTTCTTCCACTAAACCAGGTTTCTCAGAGCTCCCACCCAACCTGGCCTTGAACACTGCCTCGGATGGGACATCCACAGCTTCTATGGGCAACAGAGCTCACTGATTTTCCAGAAGTAGAATTTTTTGTAAGGTTTCTAGAGAAAAAAACCTCATATTAGCATTTATACTTCAACTAATATTTCTGAAAGTATGAAGAGGTAGAGAGAAGTTTCTGGGTTACCTAAGATATTATGTTATAATGTCCATGGTGAATGCTTTAAAAATACACATGGAAAAGCAGCACTCTAAAACCAACATGTGTGAGGTGAGCTGATGAGTTGCAGAGAGAAATGTACCATTTGGATAATACAATATTTAAATAGAACCTCTACTTTCATTTCTTTGTTTTTATTCCAACATGGTCTGTGTGTGTACCAATAAAAACATCTTTTATGAGCTGTTTAAGACACTTAAAATACTTTTCCCAGTGTTAATAACTAAACCACCAGGAGATGTTTGAAGATCTGACTGTATCCCAGCCCTACTCACTAAACTCTCTGCTTGTTCCCTGACAGGCCAGATGACTCTGAAGACGCAGCATGTCCAGGACTCCAAGATGGGCTTTGTAATCAATGCAATATACTCCATGGCCTATGGGCTCCACAACATGCAGCTGTCCTTGTGCCCAGGCTACGTGGGTCTCTGTGATGCCATGAAGCCCATAGATGGTCGGAAACTCCTGGAATCCCTCATGAAGACCAACTTTACTGGGGTCTCTGGGGACATGATCTTGTTTGATGAGAATGGTGACTCACCAGGAAGGTAATGTTGGCATTTGTCAAACTGTTTAATAGCAGAGAGGCCAACAGTACATAGGAGAGATGTGCAGAGTTGACAACAGAGCTAAGATCTGATACCCCTAGTTTTACATTTCCCGATTCCTGTGCTTACTTTGCAAAAATAGGGAGATTTTTAATGTGCATTTTTTATAGTATTTCAAGTTAAAGATGTGGACTTTCAGGTCTAAAAGATTCCTGCATGAATTTGCACTTCATCTGTACCATTTAAAAGTATAATTATTGAAAAAAAACTATCAGACCTTTATGTTTGTAGACCATGATGTCTACCACAGACTCTTTATGTGAATGTTTAAGTCTATGTGTTAGCTTGACCTATATACAATCATAGAAAACTTAGTTCTTCTATTGAGAAAGATAAAACAGTACCAGAAATATTGTACTGATGCATCTGGGATTTTTAATAATCAGAATTATTAAAAACCTATTCACATATATTCCATATAAAACCTTCCCACTTGCATAACACACTAAGATATCAATCCATACTGTGCTGCTCTAAGACAAATTGAAGTTAAACAAAGCTTATTTTGCTGGTGACATGCATAAATATGTATACATACTTCTATGTATCCATAAAAATGCACACTGGAAACAGTCATGAGATGGGGATTTTTCTGGGTTTCTGCCTACTGAATTTTCAGAGGATGAACAGCAAGTATGATAGTATTCAAAGTGTATTTATTCCCTATAATTTGATGTATTTCCTGTCCCATTCACTGCTTTTGCTCCAATATTGTTTGGCATAACACTTTACGTCCACATTATTGGAAGGTTTTAAAAATCTTTGTTATGGTGCCATATAAACAGATGACTAGAGGGAAAATTTTTATCCTATACACTAATTTAAATTTTGTCTTCTCCCACTAGTGTGAACTGAAAGGAAATAATTAACTTCCTAGTAGAAATGGGTTGGAAAATTTAAACTCATTGGTCAAAATATTTTGACATTTCCAAAAATTTCAGCGATTTCAAACCTTATTTTTTTTCCTCATTCTATTCGCAAATCTGTAAAGTCAGCATTCTCCACAAAAGCAAGCATGCAAGCAGGACAGCCACCTACACAGCAGTCTGTGTCTGTTTCTGGAGACACAAATTTTCAAATTCTTCAGACTCAAAGTCTAAGGAAGGGCACTGTGGGCTAGTAGGAGAACTCAGGCACCAAGCTGCAGAAACCTAAAAAATTTCAGATGTAAATTTGTTTTCAGAGCTTTTTTAGCATGAGAAAGGCTGTCTTCTGCTGAACGTTGTTATTTTTACAAATAGTTGAATTTTGCAGAAAAGGATTAAGTCTGAAATTTTCTGGCCAAATTATTTTTAAAATACTTACCTGAGATTTCTTTCAAAGGATTTCTTTTTGGTTTTAAAGGTGCTCAGATGCAGTGGAGTGCATCTGACCCTGTTCCAATTAGTTTCTTGTAAAAATGACTGCAATGAATGAGTGATATGTGGCCTGCCAAAAACAAATATGTGACATGACAACATCAATAACATTATCTAAATATTTCAAAGAGATCTTTTGCTTTACCTTTTCCTCATGTTGGCATTCTTAGCAGGAGCAATTTAACACCATTTGTTGTAATGAATTTAATAGAATATCTTGGATGTTTTTAAATTCAAAGAAAGATGATGAAGAAATTATATCACGTGCCGTCATTTTCTCAGTCAGCATTTCCCTGAAGAGCACGGAGACAGCATGTTGAATGTGTACCTCAGGATAGCCCAATTTTAAGAAAGTTCAGTTTCCCTGGATTTGTGTGATACTTGTGCCTACTCAAACGAATGAACTGTGTGCAGTTACAAAGTGGTCCCAGACTTTATTTTCTTTTGAATCATAGTTCATTGTTCCCTTTTGTCCAACAATTGCCTCATCATTAAATCCAGTCTATGTGCTTGAGTCAGACAATATTGAGTCAAAATGTACTCTTTGAGGATTAAGGAGGTTTTCTAGGAAGTTCCATTTCTAACTTTCAGGTTTTTGGCAGTGCACAGTCTTTTAAGCACTGTCATACACTATTTGCAAGAGCTTGGAGATGGTGAAGTCACATTGGAACAACTCATCTGCCCTGTTCACTTGCACTGATAACTGCATCTTCACTTTGTAAAACAGGAATTTAAATCCTCACAACTGTACTGTGGTGGTGGTGGTGTTAAGCAGGAAATCAGAACATAAAAAGCCTTTCTGACCTAGATAACTCAGGATTTCGATGTATAGCAAACAGGTTTTGGTATTATACAACAAATGATTAATCCCACAAGATGCTTTGAATCCTGGCCTTATTCCAAAGTCCTTTATGTTGAGTTTTAAGGAGGCGAACAGTCTAGTGTAGGGCCTGTTTTATGTGAGTTGGGAGACCTGGAAGGAAAAAAAAAAGAAAAATAGCATGGAAGCCATGATTCCTCTGGAAGATAACAACTATCTGTAAATAGTATTAAAACTCTGAAGAAGAAATTGAGGAGGGAAGAGCAGGCAAGAGAAAACAAGATGCTGTTGTTTTGACTGTGCTACCAGTAGAATATGTATTCCCAGCAACTTCATGGCACTTCTGTTTTGAAACAAGTCTTTTGCACAGTGATTAGAGCACTGCTGGAAATGTGCTATTGTACCATCTGGTCTCTCCTATTCTAAAGTGACAAACTGTCCCTGTATTATCTCTAGGAACCTCCAGGGAACCAGTGACTCATGAGCCTCCACTACAGCAATGGATGAACTGAATCTGGCTATTTCTGCCCATCCATCAATGCTGTTCTCCACAGAGAAAAGGGACAAGACTTATGGAGGCATTATTATATTAAATTTGTTAGGTTCCTTTCCAGTATTCCCCTGGTCATGTATGCATGGAGCTGCTACTGGGGAGATCATTGGTTTAGGTTCTGTGGCCTGTTGAACACTGGCAGTACTTTTGTCTGTCCATACAACCCTAAACTGAAAGCTTTAACAAAGTGTACTCATAGGTGTGTTGCAGTGTCTGACAAAGTTGAATAATGGCTCTACTGCGGCTTCTATACTAACTTTTTGGTTAGTCTGTTTAGTCCTAAACAAACTGTGCACCTCAGAAAAAAGTTGGTTTATAACCACGTGAAAAAGTCTATCTCTTTGGGTTTGTGCTTGTGTTACCTGGATTCACTTATTTTGTGTCAGTCTGGCATTTATATCCTTAACTTTTGAGGAGATCATTTTTGAAGCCGTGGACATTTCCTTCATTAAACAATAAGGAAAGTGAAATATTTCAAAATCTAGAAGTATAGCAAATTTTTCACTGTATATATGCTTATTTATTTTTTATAAAGATTCAAGAACAATATAATGTGTGCAATATCACATTGTCCATTCAGTCAGACTCCACTTGTGTTCCTTTCAGAGGCTGCTTGCAGTCCTGATCCTGCCCTGGGTGTGATTTTGGCATTGAATCCCTGCTGTACCACAGTTTCCCCACTGTGACAGAATTTTTCATGATGCAAAGTGTCCTGAGATCTACGGATGGACAATATTACAAAATAGTTTTCCTGTAATTTTTTTACATCAGTATGGGAAAATTATTGATGTTAGATATAGTATGACTACTGCTTGTCAGTCTTAAAAGTGTTTCCTCAAAACTTGAGAGATGTCTGTGTATGTGTCATGGTTTAGCCCCAGCCAGAAACCAAGAACCTCGCAGCTGCTTGCTCAGTCCTGCATTAACAGAATCAGACAGAACTGAAAGAGTAAGAGCTAGAAAACTCAGGTGTAGAAGTAGAGATGGTTTAACAAAAAAGCAAAAGCCATGCACACAAGCAAAGTAACCAAGAAATTCTTTCATTTTTTTCCTTGATAGGCAGGTGTTCAGCCATCCCCCAGAGAACAGGGCCCTACTATGCATGATGGTGACTTGGGAAGACAAATGCCATAACTCCAAACATCCCCTCCTTCCTCCTTCTTCCCCCTACTTTATATACTGAGCATGATGTCATATGGTCTGTAATATTCCTTGGGTCCCTTGGGGTCAGCTGAGTCTCCTCTCAACTTCACATTCATTCCCAACCTCCTTGCCAACATGATAGTGCAAAAAGGCCTTGGACTTGTATAAATCCTGCTGAGCAATAACAAAAGCATCTCTATATTATAAACTGTTTTCAGCACAAATCCAAAACACAATCCTATACCAGACACTGTGGAGAAAATTAACTATACTCCAACTAAACACAGCAGGGTATCTTACATAAGAGATTGTTTGATTTAATGAGCAGGTTATTTTCCTCATCTGCACATTGAACTTCATAAATTACACTCTTACAATACCACTCAATGCAGAACTGTCTATATGCTTTGCCTTCAGGTCTAATTTGGTGCCTACTGATAGGAAAAATATGCCTCCTTGTTTATGAAGGAGGCTGCTTTTCTAAAGCCAAGATTGTCTTAAACTTCTTGGTCTATATTGTGTTCTTGTTTTGCATCAGTAGATTTCATATTGCTTATACATATTAATTCCAAATCCACTAAAGAGGAGGCAAAGAAAAGCATGGCATAATTTGGGGAGCTGCCCATGTTTTCAAGCATGCCTTATAAAAAAGTGCTAAAAGAACAGGCCTGTATAGCAGAAAGGTGGACTGGTGTTCAGCTGTAGGAGGGAGTGAGTCCTACATGGCTCCACAGATTTTCTGCTAGACTCTGTGGGAACTGAAGAGAAAGTAGGAGGAAGAGGAATTTGAAACTGAAAACTCTGATGGGCTCTATTTTTGACCCAAAAGCAGCCTAGGACTAAGTCATGAGTACTTTTTCTCTTCCACACCATACTGTACAAGGAATTAAATGTGTTTCAATCACTGAGGAATTACATAAAAATGATTGTATGGATGGGAAAAATCAGCATTTACTGATGTAATATTGAAGAAGAAAAGGGGAATTAAAAAAAAATAAAAAAGGAAAGATTCCCAGACTGTGTGCGTGAAGAGTGATGCCTGATTCTTCTCTGGGTGCCACACCAATTTTCATGTTGCAGTCTAACAGTACAGAAATCTTCCTTTGATCCCACAGAGGTTGCTTCTACCTCACTCTGAGAGTTTATCTGTCATCTTCTTCCCTCAGGAGGGGAACAAGCACCTGCAGACAGTGAGGAGCACATAGTGTTAGGAATTGGCATTATAGGTTTAGATTACTCAGCATCTGCTGTAGAGAGAACTGGGACACCATATGCAATTGGCTTCAAGGGCTGAAAATTGTACAGATTTAATTCTGTTTGACCCATTTCATTGTTTTCCATAAGTAGTCATTCTCAGAAACACAGTCACTTAACCCCAGAGTGTTCAGGGAACTTTTATGGTGATAGAAAAAACACCCAAAAATCCCCAGCAATAAACTCAAAACAAAACTTAATAAAAAGCAAACAAACCCCCTAACCCCACAATTTAACATATAAAGGAAAAGCAAGACTATGATATCACAGAAACTACTTTGAGATACACAAGGGCAAGCATAATTCTTTAAATTTTTTCTTCTTCATTTCAACATTTTTGACTGCATGGTGTTCCTTTAATTTGAAATATTTCATTATGTTCTCCTCAACTCAGCTATGTCTCTCCTTTATCTTTCCAAAGATACGAAATCATGAATTTTAAACAAATGGGGAAGGACTACTTTGATTATATCAACGTTGGCAGCTGGGACAATGGTGAGCTGAAAATGGATGATGATGAAATATGGTCAGAGAAAAGTAATATCATCAGATCTGTGTGCAGTGAACCCTGTGAAAAAGGCCAGATAAAGGTAAATATTTTCTTCATTTGCTTCAGTCTTACAGTATGCACAGCCTTGAAATTTGAAAGCAAGTTTTTTCTTGACTTCTGTTTGGAGAAGTAGAATGTCACACTTTAATTAAAATGTACAGACTTATGTATTTAGTTCTTACTCTTATCATAATCATCTCACTATTTTAATAAGCTGACATTTTCTTGACTCATATCTGTGGACTGCTGACTTTTTTTTTTTTTTTTACTTTTATTCCAAATTATTCCAAATACTTTCACACAGGTGTTTTGTTAAGGGACTTTTTGCTGCATATTTTTTCAGCATCTGACTCAGTGAAGTGCAAAACCCTGACTGGGATTTGTCAGTACAATTGCAGGTAAATTTCAGCACTAGACACAGTGTCCCAGACTGGAACATTGTTAATCAGACCTTAAATGTGTGGTATCATCAGATACTGTCAGACTACATCATCAGAACATCAACTACTACCACTACTTCCAACTTCAGAAAATATAAGCAACACTTTTCCTTCCTCTCAGTAAGCTTCAGTAAGCAAGGAGTGTAGATGAATCTGACATATATTAATTATACACTGTTTTCCTTCAGCATCCCATTATGCTTCCTGCAGAACAATTAAAATATTGCAAGTCCATAGCTTACCTTGCAGTCATTTATATAAAAGACAGTGTAATGAGGAGATGGCCATATTTAACCATAAAAAAATCAGGTGTGATTTCTGACAAGTCTCACTGGAAGCTCAATTTTTCTCATGTGTTGAACCAGCATGACTGAAAATTGGGAAGAAGCTGCAGAGCGGGGCTGATGGGAGCATGAGTGATCGCTGCAACACAAAGTGTTTAGTCTGAATTTCACAGAGTTTTAGGGCATGGTCACCCTGTTTAATTCACTAGTTAGTTTTTGGCAGAGTCATTATGTGAGTTTCATCAGACCGATTGTATTTGTTTCCAGTGTAAACATCAGGAGTCATGTCAGACTTATGGATAATATGCTATTCCAGATGAGGAGCCATCTCATCCTTGTGTAGGCTTTGAAAACTGTTAAGATCAAGCTTGGTGTAGAATGACTTCTTTCTCTTCATTGACGATAAAAGAGACCCAGATGGGACAGTAGGTTCTGATGAGAACACCCCTTCTGCAGACACAAAAATGCAGGTGGGATGAGCCGCTCCCACAGTCACTAACCTCAGCTCTGCTAGCCTGCTCCAGGCACAGTCACACACGGGGAGGGTAGAGGTGGACAAACAGCTAACATCTTCAGAACTGCATGGCTCTGAGCTCCTTTATGATCTATTGTCAAAACACAGGTGAAGGGAAGTACCTTTTGATCTTCATTAGCACAGTCACCTTCCACCTTCTGCCCACGCTCCCAGGGATTCTCCCAAGAGGATCCTTCACTATGAAACCATCACACCCTTAGATATATATGTGCCTGAAATGTTCTATTTGTTCCTCATTAGGTTATTGATCATAAATCTCAAAGTTTGCCTGACAGTCTTTATCTTCATGGTCTTCACAGATGATGGTGGGACCTTGACCCTACCAAGCTCTGATGTGGTTTTCCTGAAAATTTCTGTGTAACTGTGTTATTATGGAGCAATTTGAAACATTGAGTGTGATGCTATCCAAAATTCAGCTACAGTTGGTGAATCCATCCACAGGATTTGATAAAATCCAAATATAACCCAAAACTCTATACATTTGAAATAGTGTGGACATATTATTATTTAAATAAATGCAGGTTCAAGGGATTGTCCAGATGACAAAGATAAAGGAAAATAATTTTTTAAAGAGTTTTAAAGATAACTATTTCTGTTAAAAGGGACAGAAAAATTAGTTTACAGTTAAGTGACACAGCAAAGAACTATTCAGGAAATGAAAAATAAAAGGATTAATAAATTGTTGACTAAGCAATTTAACACATAAGAAAGCCCGATTTTACTCTGAGTCTTGAATAACAATTATCTTGATTTCTAGAGGATGATACATAAATCTTCTCTGGTAGTGCTGGGTAAGAAATTATCAGTGTACTAGTGTCCTGATTGATTTGTCAAATTCCAAGTATTTTACAGAAGATCTTAATTTGTTGGAAAGTTACATGGCAAATGGTAAATTAATTCTTCATATAGAATTTTAGGTGTTTTGATAATTTTGATTATTTTGCCATCTAATAAAATATATACGTAAAATATGTCTCTAAAAATTAGTACAACCTTTCTAAAAACTGATTTTCTCAATTACAAAAGACTTGTAATTTCTTCAACTTTTCATTCTATTTCAAAATTAAGGAAATCCAAGATATGATTTATTCTGTTTTGCATTCTGTTTCACTCTAGTCTCAACTCTTGCAGAATAAATTACTTAGCTCTTCTACCCTTTCTATCAGTTTACTTGTTTTGGTGTTGCTGGGGTTTTTTTTCATATTCCACAACTGAAAAAAAAATACCAAAACAAAAACCCAACAAAACCAAAAAATCAGAAGTTTTTGAAGTCCCTATATTGCTGATGAAAATTAGATAATATGTTTTTTTTTCACTACAGCATTACAAAGAGCAATCCCATTCTTTTTGATTATGCCCTTTTGCATGTTTGTTTTTTTAATTAAAATTTCAATAAAGATATTTGGCTTTTACTACATTTTCAGAATTCATCATTGCAAAGATAGAAAAAGTCAACCTATTTCTTATTGAAAGTATTAAGAGTATTTGTTTATAAACTGTTTGAGAAGAGCAGACAAACCGGGAATACCTTATTAAAAAAAAAAAAAAAAAGACGTATTGACAAGAAACAGATGTTCCCAGAGATGGTAAATAAGGATCTTGAAAAATCTGCATTTCAATCCTAAGCATGCAACAGCATTTAATAGTAAATTGTGAAATGAGAAATCATGTCAGATGTTAGAATGGAGAAAGAGAAAATTCTCACCATTAAATGGTAATTAGAAATGCAGTAATTAAGTAATTCTGGAAAAAGCATGTTCAGTTTGATGTCTGGAAAAATCAGCTTTAATAAATCACTCGTTACTGGTTGAAAAATAAGCATCCAAAATCTTTGGGTAGCCAACCTTTAGGGTCATAATAATGTTAATATATTTCTCTGTATGGACCATATTGGAGTGTATTATTGGCCTTTATTATTGTGCATTGGTTTCTGTAGGCACATTGACATCTATGGAGCTTGAAAATTCTAAGAGAGAAAAAAAAGTATTTTTTTGTCATTCTGTATCTCCACTTACACTTCTCTGGGATTGGTGGATTCTTTCCTCTGGTACCTACATGACAGGAGAACTGAGAAATTTTGTCACATTTTTTCTTTGAAAACGTATCGTGAAAATCAATAATAAAATATAAAAAACTCTTCTATTAGGGAAAAAAATATATTAAAAAAGTAAATTAGCAACTGGGTCAGCATGAATGTGTGTTTATGCTGCTAAAAGAAAATGTCAATTTTTGTCTCAGGTGATTCGTAAAGGAGAAGTGAGTTGCTGCTGGACCTGCACTCCTTGCAAAGAAAATGAATATGTCTCTGATGAATACACCTGCAAAGCCTGCCAGCTCGGCTCCTGGCCCAACGAGGATCTCACAGGTAAATGAGCGGAGGTTGTGCTTGTGTTGTCAATGAAAGTGCTCATCTAATGAGCTGAAGACATAAACAGCAGACACAGGTGAGTATGAGGATGGTTTTGGTCAGAGGGAACATGGGGATAAAGCTAAAATTTGAACTGAAGCTGATATTTATCCCCTGAACCTGATCCAGGAATTATTCACGTATTTCAATTCATTTCTAAAGACCTGAATTACTAGATCTTGAAACTTAAAAAAAGTCCCAGTTTTCTATTCAGCCCTGTCCTAACTTCCAGCTGGTAATACAGATCTTACCCTTCCCCAAATAGAAACTAAGTGCTTATGAGATAAATTATTAAGGAAGATCAAATTTAAGAGTTTTATTAGCCCCAAAGCAGAGGAATAGTGCACTACCTTCTCTTTTAAGCTGACAAAGTTCTGATTTAGTTGCTGTAGTGACTGCTGCTAAAAGCTCAAGTGCTCCAAACAGACTTTGGTTTGCATTAGCCCTTTGTTCATCAGAGCCTTCTGTAACACAGTGCTCATCCTTGCCATGGCATAGACCCCTGTGCTCTTGCAGAATACCAGTTAGGCTTCTTTGGAGACAAATTACTCCAACATTGTATTCCATAACCTCTCTTCTTTATGACTAATAAACAGAATTCAAGTATTCAAAAGTTCAGAGCACAAACCACTTCAAAACACTGTTCAGGGATCATGTTCTCTCTGTGCCAGGCTTTGTATAGACAAGGAGAGAAAAGACAGGTTTTTTCCAAGAAGAGGTCATTGACCTGATCTGCATATAGTTTCAGTGGATGAGGAGAAAAACTGAGGTGTGAGGGAAGACAAAGAAAAATACAGTTTGCTGCATGAATTTATGTAAGTGGGAGTGCAAAGCAAGGCTTGGCCTCTAGGCAGATTTTTATTTATAAAGATAATCTTCTCCTGCTTAAGGATTCTTGCATTGTTGTGCTAAATGAACTTGGCTACCAAATTATTGCAAGAATATAATTTAACTATAAAACTGATGGGGTACTTTTTGAGAAAATTTCAAACATGACACTTTCCCTGAGAAAAACACTTTCAACTGAGAAAACTGAAATAGCAGTAAAATGGACTTTAAAGTTCTACTGTGTCTATGCTCCCATAGCTCTGCTCCCCCAGTTCTGCCTTCCTGGGCAGGCAGCCAGCAAAGCCTTCTTCTCTCAGGGAAAGATTTCTTGTGCCAGGAGAATGGAGAAGGGGAGTGAAAGAGAGCAGGCTGCATGTGTCCACAAAAGCAGAGTGTTGAGGGTGTGGTTACAATGTGAGGTACACTTCTCAGAAGCATCCAGAGGCCGTGTTGAAGGGACCAGACTCCAGGCTGGTCGGTTCATGAAGGTCAACTAGTGCAACTGGCCAGCTCTTCAGCCTCCAGGCATTTTGTCTGATTTTACAGATCCCAGCTCATTCCCATATTTGGTGAGCACCTGAGGTTTTACCCAGCACAGATCAGCTAAAAAAGGAACCGCTACAAGACAGTTAGGAGGGCATTTGTTCCAAGTGCCAACAGAGAGGCCAAAGAATCAGCAGTGGGACGGAACTGCCCACTGACCTAGTGAGTTTGTGTAATTAGACACCAAGAATCATATGTAAGATAAAGTGGAATGACCAGACCACCAAGTTGACCCTTAGGCTCGGAGTTGGCTCCCCAGGATATACAAATTTCCATGGTTCAAGCATCACATGGTGTTGTGGTCTCATGGGAGCATTCACCCTCTGAAAGTCTCACTTTGCCCTCAGAATGGAAGAGTGGGATGGGTTGACCCCTCAAAAACTCATAGGTTAAGTCAATGGTTTTCCACCTATCAGTGATTGTTTTTGAGGAAATCGGTTGTATTTTTATTCAAACCAACAGATTTGTCCATTACATGAGCAAACATTTTGTGTTTGTTTGCAAAGTTACATTTTGCAAACCATTCGTCTGGCTTCAGCCATGCATTTTATGCACTTATGGGGACCAAAATCAATCTGTACACAAAGGAACCCTTGACATCGGTGCCAAGCAATGTTCCTCAGGAGATCTAACACTTGTTTCTCAGCCAGGCACAATTTTGGCAGGCCCTATTTGGAAATGAGCCCCCCCCTCTTTGACCTCCACAAGCACAGCTGGTGGAATGTGCCCTCCTAGTAACAGGACACCCATCTCACAGCTTCAGAGCTGTCTAGTCCTCACCCAGCTTATTATTGGCATGATGGCTGGATCTTGTCCTGTTTAATTTTGTATCACAAAGACATTTTAAGAAATCTATTCCCAGCTTATCCATACAAAATAATGAGCTATATTTTTAATGATCATATTACTAGTGCCAACTTTTGCGCTTATTAAAAAAAACAACACCTCTCAATCTTGTTTACAACATAGGATTTAGTAATAAATGTGCATTAAAAGTGAGGAGAGATTGATTTTGCATTCTGGCTAGGAAATTTCCTTTCAGTTTATTAAAGCATACAGTAATCTCCTTGAAATGTCCCTACATCTGATACTGCAGCAAACTAAGTCCCTTTGCTGCTTGATAAAGCCATTTCCTAGGGAATGTCAGCTCCACAAGGCTACACATATAAAAACTCATTAGAATAAGTCTTCCCTGCATGATCTCCTTCAGATGAGAGTCCTGTAAATTTATCAGCCACACATCTGAAATGGCTTTCAACATGGAGCTGCACCTCACTGTTTGCCAGAGATCTGACCTTGGATAAAAACTTGTTTGGAGCCTTATCTTGGCTCACAGAACGAAACACTGCTTACATCTTTCTTATTCTCAATGATCAGCATCAGTTTTTTGCCTCAAACGTCACTAAATAAAACATGTAATGGCAGGGATGTTACTGACAGAAAGGAAGGCAGATTACTGCACTTTTTCAGCCACCTATGGAATATCAGAATTCAGATCCTGCAGGGAGAAGACAGAAGGGATGCAATATGTGTAGGAAAACAAAGTTATTTTCAGAACAGAAAAATACATTGAAGTGCTGAAGTACAGAAAGGCATAGAGAATCCAAAGGTGGTGGAAAAGGTAAGTGGAAGCAAGAGTTTCTCTTGATGAAATCAGTTACTGGAAAATGTCTCCATCTAGAAGTGAAGCCGATGGAAGAAAGGGAATGTTAACTGCCATTATTTTATTTTGTCACAAATTTCGTATTGCTTTTGCATACATTATTCCCCAGGGATCAGGCTCCTCCTTGGACAGAAACCTAGTAAGTTGCTTCCTTTTCTTAAGATTTATACGTACTATCCCAACATGTAAAGAAGTCATTTTCTTCCTCCTGGCTTAGTATCAAGTTAGGCTTTCCAATCTGCTGTAGCTCCCCTAAGTCCCCGTGTGTTGTGTTGGCAACATCCATACAATACAGCACCAATTTACACATTAGTGTGGCCAGCAGGGCTGAGCCACGGACTCAGCTACAGCAGGAGGAACTTAGTGGTTTAAGTCCAGAAGTATGTGCCAGTCACTCCACTCTTCCTCAGAGCTCTTCTTTGCGTTATATTCACAGCAAGTGGAAGAGAAATAGATGCCACTCAAGTTTAAATACAAGTGGAGGGATTTTCTTAGTGCTGGTGACCAACACTGATGCTAATTTTTCAAAAGCTTTAGGAGAATCTGAGGACATGGCCTTCTGCCTTCAAAAATGATAACCTAGACAGACCAAATAAATTTTGTTCAATGTCTCAGAGCATTTCCAGTATGTAGGAACATCTTGGTTCAGTTACCACTAGCATTTAAGGACCTTCTTGAGGTGACAAAGAAGCAATTATTCTATCTTTCTCATATTCAAGGACAGCATACAAAAATACCAAAACAAAGTTTTGTCTAGTGGCCTCAGGAATGGCAAGAAAATTAGATTATATTAATTTTAGTGACAATTGGATTATTTTCAGGTTGTATTGACATTTTTCTCAGTCTCTGTGTATTCCAAATATGCTGACTATTTGATTTTGTTAATTGGATTCCCATGAAAATAGGAGCTTAACTATTTATACCTCTTGAAATATTTTCTTTGCCATTCAAGGGTGAGAGCATATATCAGAAACATATGTTTTTATTATAGCTACAAAAATGCTTTCACCAAATAAAGTACAGTAAAGCCAGGATAACAGTTTCATGATTTTGCTTCCCATCTGTAAGTGGCCGATAAGAGATGCATTTTCCAAAAAACCCTTGGATGGAAAGGACTGAAAAATATGCGTGGCAGAATTCATGGGCGTCTGAGCCTCAGTTGTCTCATAAGACTAGATTCTGCCCCTCACCCAAGCACAAGGTGATTCATCTCTTGCCCAAAATATTTTCAAAGGATAGCTGCTTGCTCTCATCAGTCTACTTTCTTGTATTCCCTCCTGCAAAAGTGTTGCAGCCATGGGTGATCTCAGCAATTGTCTGACACAGGTCTGAACACAATTTAGTCTGTGTTGACATTGAATTTTCTGCTGAAACATTACTAGGATCTTGCTTTTGATCGTAATTGTTAAGGCTGTAATTGGGACTGAGGGTAGGAGAACACAATTTTCATCTAGCTATTTCTAGTGTTATAAATGCACATCAGAAGAGATAGTGTCCAGTTTTCACCCTGTTTTCTTGAAAAAGGTATATGTGGATGAGTTAAGGGTTCATGTGGCAATATTACGAACAGGATCTCATTTTCTGCTCCCTTGGTTCTGGGTTTGTACACTTTCCTTCCCTCAATTGCCTTTTCCTGGTAAGATGTGAACTTCAGCTTCCAGCCCAGCATGAGCCACACAGCACTTCAGGCTCAAGTGAGCTTGTTCAATATTGCTGAGCTCAACAAGCAGTGCTCGGAGGCTCCCGGGCTGGGTGAAGGGGAGCTAACCAAGAAAACCAGAAGGATCCACTTGTAATTGTGCCTTATGTTATGGAAAGTTTACATTTGGAGCAAAACATTTGCAACACACAGAGCCAGCACTTTTTACTGAAACTTAAATCAAAACAGTAGGGCTGGCATAAGGGTAAACTTGATTGTTGTAATTCATCAGCTGTTCCCATCATTCTGCCCACTTGTGTAATCAAGGAGTAATTTCCCATATGGTCACAAAGTAACTTTAATGTACTATTCTAAGATTCATGGCCTTGCCTCTTGCTGCAATGCATGGCTGAATCCACATATTCCAGTTCCTGGGGACTCAAGGAAGTCCCTGAGCTAGAGATGCTCCAGCTTTCATGGTTTAAGATGTGACCGATCCCAAATCCTGCCCTGCAGTGGTGGCAGAATACACACATGCATAGTCATCAGCTGCCTCTGTTGCCTGTGCAAAGCCGCCTTTGCTGACAGTTTCAGAAAATGTGCCAGTCTGGGAGCTGCAGCAGCTAAGAAGACTCCTCTACATGCCCTGCTATTGTAGCAAGTTCAAAAGGTCCCACCAGAGCAGGGCACAGGACTGGTGACTACAGTAATTTACCATAGCACCAGAACAAAATTCTGACATGTTAATGTCCTCTCTCCCTTCAGATAGCCCAGATTCCATGAGAAGGTCAGGTCCTGGTTTGTCCCCCAGGACTCTGGAGAGTGTGATCCTCTGTTTGGATAATGTTGGGGTTGAAAAAAAAAAAAAAAAAAAAAAGACTAAATTATAAAACCTCACCCATCAACTTTATGTAGACTTTTATTCTGATGCTGACATTTTTGTATCTCAATTTTCCATCTATGTGGAAACCTAAAGAAATAATCAAAATATACCTCTCCCACCTTTTGGGATTATAACAAGAGAAAAATTTAGAAGCATTCTTATAAAATATTTCATTTCATAACATGAACAGACTTTGAATAAAGAGTGCTAAATACCATATGAAGACACATTCATTACTAAAATGTGGATAGGTTGTTGTTTGAGTTCCAGCCTTGGTGTTTGGATTTCTGATAACCTTGGAAGGATGTCTGAAAAATTACCAAGCAAACCAAATCTGTTTTAACAGGTCAAACTTCCTGGCCAGGATTCCAAATCCAACTGAAAACTATTTCGAGCTTACTAAACTAGCAGCAATTTTCTATCAGTTTTAGCCCCCATGTGCAGATTCAGTGAGCTTTAGCTCATGATGTTAAGAGAATTTATTGAATTGCCTTCACTTTTCAGAGTCAATCCTATTCACAATCCCTATTCTGTCAAGTTTACCTTTGAAAATAATTTAGTTATGTATTTTATGTTGATTACCATGGAAGGCATTTCTCATTGCTAAGCTAATACATTTTTATGGATGCTGGAGGCATCTTGTAGGTGTCAAGGCTATAATAACAAATTAAAGCAGAGCTAGGCATCAAATCCACAGAAAATTTGGTCTATAATATAGTGCTTTACATCTGTAAACTCTTCCCCCAGATGAAATAATTTAATGCATTATGAAAGATCAGAAATAAGGGACAAATTTGCCTCTACAGGAAGAGGACAATGTACTGATAGACCTACTAATAGACCTATGGCAGTGGTCAGGCCTTCAAGAGCATTTCCTCTCTTCTTCATGGCAAATTTAGTCCATCCATGAAATAGCTAGAGGCTTCTCCAAAATATAAGAAACTACTTTTTTTTTTTTTTTTTTTTTTTTTTTCTCAGAAGACCCTGAGACATCTTTATCTGTATTTTCTTGGTGATTTTTGGTGGTCCTTTGAGAAAACCTTTCCCTAGTATGTTAAATGGAATTCTAATTTTATTCTATCTGCTCATATTGCTATTCAAACGTGTGTCTGGTGTCTTGCTCTGTGCTGGCTATCTTTCTGGTCAGAAAAGCATAAGGGTAGTTATATACCAATTTTGCTGGGGCTCCAGGCACCCCTGAGCACAGAACAAGTCAGCACCTGCTTCACTTTCACTGGGTCCAAACAGCCTTTCCAAAAACCAAAGACCATCTTAGTGCCACAGCACACTGTGGGCACCCTGAGACAAGACTGCTGGCTTTGTTCCACCTGTTTCTGAGGCAGCTAGGAGAGAAAACTTTCCAGGTGCTTGGAGAGGTTGATAAAGTGTAAGAGGTAGGTTGTGGGGTGTTGTCATGACCATTGACAGGAATGAGTTCTTTTTTGTGGTACCATTTTTCAGCTTTTGTCTTGATATAGTCCTGGTCATCAATCTAACATGAACACTCACAGTGCTGTTTTCCCATCTTTCTTTTACTTGATCTAGTTGTCCTTCTTTGAAAAGTGCCATTGTTTGAAACCATTACCTGCAAAATTATTACATGAAAACTTCACCAATCATTGTTTCATAAAGATGATCCAGTCTTTAAAATCTGGATTGAGGAATAAATCATTGCAAAGTTTAGCAATCTGCTTGTAAAGTATACTCAGTGATGGGAAAAATAGGACAAGTTTTCAACTCTTTTCTCAGGTATTTCATCAAAACAATGTAAAATGAGTAATAAAGCAAGGAAGGCATGAAATAGCCTGAAACTAATGAGAAACACTTGGTTATGATTCACCTCTACTGCAATGTAAGAAATGAGGCAAAATTTAGCCCCTATGTCATTGTCTGCATGCAAAGGCCAGCTGCCAGATAAAGACCTTTTCTCTTCAAATCTGTCTGGAATACATAGCAGTGTTAGAAATTGTAAACTATATGTTTCCACAAAATATTAGTTAAATCTTGCAAAAATCAGAAATAGATTTAGAGGTCATTTACTTATAAAAGTTCCTAGGGAAGAACTCTCTGTGGACACAACAGAGGATTCCTTCTTGCTTTCACCCTTTTGCACTACTCTGACTTGTGTAAAATGTTGATTTTAATGATATGATTACTGTGCTACTTTAAAAATGAAAAAATCAGAAAGAAATACAGTATCTCCCTCACAATGAACTGAATAAGTAAATCCATAAAACCAACAAGCATTAAAAAGGTATCATCAATTAATGCAATGAGAATGTTTCAGAACAAAATCTAATGTATTTTTATGTTTAGGCGTGGTAATAATTTTATTAATGCAAGAGAAAGCTTTTCACATCAAAGCAGGCAAGTATGGGTGGCAAATTAATCTGTATTCAGTAAGGACCCCAATTCTCCTACACTAAAGTGACTGCAAATTTGTATACTTTAATTGCACTAATGTCAAAGACTCATTGACCCCAATCCTACTGATTTTTCTACTCTTTTCAAGAATACAGAAATATATGTCTTGTACTTTTGCCACCTGTTTGAATGTATTATATCTTCAAAAATATTATGTCTGTAGAGACACAGAATGCAAAAATACTTGGAGAAAAATGGAGTTAAGCTTAATATCTACCTATACTGTTTCATGATTATTTTTTCCTACTAAGAATGTTAGTGGCAGATTTGGAAAACTCTAAGCTTCACTTAAAATACAGGAAAAAGCTTACAATAAATTTCACATGTAGAAAGTCCCAAATTATAGTCCTTATATCTACATTTACTCCTGCTCATCAAGTCATTGAGATCCTAGGTTGCCTAATTAACTGAAATTTCTTGGCATCCACATACCCATCAGACAGTCCTAACTACCCTCACTGCAGAAAATACAGATTTTAACACCTGGCACTCCATCTTCAAAGGGTGAAGTGCCTTATCAAAAGCCACAAGTCAAGATGACACTCTCCTGCATGACCTAACCAGAACATGGCACATGATTACAAAAATACAAAATTTTGAAGTAATTTAGATTTTGCAATCAAGTCTAGTCAAGCTTGATGCAAGAATGGGGGAAATAAAAGCTTTTAATTGTATTTTCTCCATTCCATCATCCACTCCTTGTGTCCTGCCCTGGCTGGCAATGCCAGCATGTCCTCTGTTTTCAGGAAGTTACACTCCAGAACACTAAGGTTGTCCCTTTTTTTGTTACTGCATTGGGTCCAGCCGAGATGGAGTTCAATTTCCCCATTGCACCCCTCATAGTGCTGTGCTTTGCATTGGTAGCTAGAGACAAGTTCACAACACAGCAGTCATTTATCAAGGCCGTCTCTCCAACATTCCTCTCTCTGAAGTATGTGTACTGGGTATGAGCAAGATCCTGTGTGGGGACACAGCCAGGAAAGTTGACCCAAAATGACCAAAGGGACATCCCCTACCACATCATGTTTGCTCAGCAATAAAATCTAAGAGAAAGTTATGGGTGTGTGCGTTATTTTTGTTATGACATTCTTGTTCTGGAGCAACTACCACATTTTCTGAAGCCCTGCTTCGCAGGAAGTGCCTGGATATCAGCTGCTGATGGGAAGAGAGAAGAAATCTTTTGTTGCTAGGGACTGGTATAGTATACTCTGGTGCCACAGTGCACAGAACCCGTCTACATCTTGGGTGAAAGTCATGAAAAGAAGCGAGGTCAAAGGACCTAAACAGGAGATTCAGTTTTTGGGAATAAAATACAAAAAATGGATGCCATCATGTGCCTATGGCTGTAGTCAGCAGCACAGCAGCTATGTCAGCCCATAAATCCTGGTAGAGATCACTGGCCAGAAAGCAGAAACACCTATCCAACCCTGACACTGCAAACACAAAGAAGGGAAGAAGAAGGGATGCCAGCAACAAGTTTTCTGACAAGTTTTTCTTTTAGTCCTATCTATTGATCTGTGCACTGTAGAATTAAAAGCCTTTTTGGCTTCCTGTGACCCAGATGCATAGAATGATTTACTAAAACCTATGCAAAACTGAAAAACAAGTGTCCTTAAATAGGTTGCTCTGCTAATTCAGCTTTGTTGTGAATTTATTAACTTCAGTTTTATTTCACAAGTTAGATTATGTTTTAAGTTTTCAAAAATTTCAGAAGGATGACTGGCAGAAAAGAAGTACAGTGTTATTCCAAATTGCCTCTTACTTACGAGTCCAATTCTAGAAAATTTTTGTTAGAAAAAAGGTAGCACATTTGAGACACGCTCTTTTTTGACAGTTAGAATCTGCGATATTTCTTTCCACAGTCATTAGGAAAATACCAATATCCTCCGTAGTATACAATATAATTAGTAGGTTTGACATGTAGTCCTTTAAGTGCAAAGAATATGCAGAGAACTCTGAAGCACTTTGTACTAAGGTAGTGCAACTTGCTGCAGAAATATATTCAAAAATTCACGTTTCATAGAATTTAAACGTCAAATTTCCACTGTGAGAGGACATTTATTACAATCAGCTTGGTCATCATGTTCCATTCCAGATAAATTGCGCTACTGAAAAAAGCTATCATTGAAATATACTTATTGTGCCATTATACTGACATTATTTTAAAACAATCTGAGCCTACACTCAACACAAGGGTAGCTTCCTGAAAGACAAAAAGAAGAGAAATACCGGGAAACCTCTGAACATCATTAAAGAGTCTCACATCTACATGGTTCAGTTTACCTTTCTCTTTCTCTTTTTCTGTAGGTTGTGACCTCATCCCAGTCCAGTATCTCAGATGGGGCGATCCCGAGCCAATTGCAGCCGTTGTTTTTGCATGCCTGGGTCTGCTGGCCACACTGTTTGTTACAATCGTATTCATAATGTACCGTGATACTCCAGTGGTCAAATCATCCAGCCGAGAACTTTGCTACATCATTCTGGCCGGCATCTGCTTGGGTTACTTGTGCACTTTCTGTCTGATTGCAAAACCTCAACAGATTTACTGTTACCTTCAGCGAATTGGCATTGGGCTCTCGCCGGCTATGAGTTATTCTGCCCTAGTAACCAAAACCAACCGCATCGCAAGAATCCTGGCTGGAAGCAAGAAGAAGATTTGTACAAAGAAACCTAGGTTCATGAGTGCCTGCGCCCAGCTGGTTATTGCATTTATCTTGATATGTATACAATTAGGCATCATAGTTGCTCTCTTTATAATGGAGCCACCAGATATAATGCATGATTACCCAAGCATCCGAGAAGTCTACCTGATTTGTAACACCACCAACTTGGGTGTTGTGACTCCCCTTGGATATAATGGGTTATTAATTTTGAGCTGCACCTTTTATGCATTTAAGACAAGAAATGTCCCAGCTAATTTCAATGAAGCAAAGTATATTGCCTTCACCATGTATACCACCTGCATCATTTGGCTGGCTTTTGTGCCAATATATTTTGGAAGCAACTACAAGATAATCACCATGTGTTTCTCGGTGAGTCTGAGTGCCACGGTGGCCCTTGGCTGTATGTTTGTGCCCAAGGTCTACATCATCCTCGCTAAGCCGGAGAGGAACGTGCGCAGTGCGTTCACCACGTCGACGGTAGTGCGCATGCACGTAGGGGATGGGAAGTCATCTTCAGCTGCCAGCCGCTCCAGCAGCCTGGTGAACCTGTGGAAAAGAAGGGGATCATCTGGTGAAACACTTAGGTAAAGTTTCTTAATGTGGGAGTGTGGGGAGGCAATGTTCTGAGAGTTACTAATAGTGGAAAGACAAAGGGAAGTGTGCTAACTTCCTTTGCCTCTGCCCTGGGGGTGAAGTGAGTCCTCTTCTGCAAATTTTGGGTTTGATTTAGTCAAAATGCTGTGAAAAAACAGAGGATTAAACAATGGGAAAACAAAGCTGGAAGTACTGGCTGTTACAACTCTACATGAATCTAGGGTGAAAAACAAGATTGTAGGAGGAAAAAACCCAAGAGAACAAGAAATACAACTCATTGCCTTGTCTGAATGTACAGATTTACAATCTCTTTCCCTTAAATGAGCTTCATAGTTTCTGAATTTTGCCTCTACAGCAGTAAGACAACAGGGTTGCTGCTAGAACTCCATAATCAAGGTGGAGTGTTAAACACAAGTGATCATGAGCAGCTGTTCTAAGGCATCTGAGGATTTGTTCCATATGACTCTTCTATTGGACCTTTTATCTCTCATCCCCTTGATTTTCCTTTCTTATACTATCTCTACTTAATTTCTCTCTTTTTGTCCTCACCTATCTTTTCTTCCTTACCTTTTTCTGCAAACATCCTCCTAACTCTAACAAATTCAGCTGTTCTCAGGCCCTCCTCTGTCCACTCTTCCTGCCATTGAACAGATATTCCCTTACAAGATATTTCTTTTTTTCTTCCTAAGGTATTATTTGAATTCAGCAATCATGAAGACAACTTTTATGTTCAATGTCTAAAAATTACCTTAAGTGAGCTCTAAAGAGATAAAAGAGCTCTGGAGTGGAAACTGCCCTGCTCCATAGACAGAACCTGTAGGCGTGCACCTTGCCCGGTGGTTGGTTTTCATCCTTTGTTCATTTCACTTTTGGTACGAATACTATGAGGATAACTTAGGTAATTTAGCTGCTGGCAAAATTCAAAATTCTGTCAATATGAAACTGCAAAGAAGCAATTTTGTCATTCCTCAGCAATGTATGTGTAGCCTGCAAGTGACATGTAGCTAGATTTTTCTCCTCACTGAAACACACATAGATTTTAGGATTGATAATATGAGTATTTCCAGACATGTCATTGTTCACAACTGCAGCTGGAATGGAACAAGGAAAATTTGTACTTCTGTTTATGTGTGAACCATAATTTAGACTTGAGGGAGGATTTTATTAGCAATGCCTGCAGGATATATTATGCCAAAGTGATTATTTTTTTCTGTCAGAATATTACTAATGATTCTCTTTCAGACACTTTGAGGCAGTCCAGTCTATTACAAGATATTTTATACTTATTATCAGTTAATGATGGGGTTTTTTTCCCAGCTCCTTTCCAGGTGCAGAATGGGATGATATTTTCAAATGATAAATCATTTTTCAGATGAAGTGATGGTTGCCTGAAATATCCTTTCCTGCAACTTCTGTCTCTATGTATAAATGACCTGAGGTGTTCGAATTAGAAGCCCTATAGCAATTTTTGGAACTGTTAAAAGAGTCATTCTTCAAAATATGTCTTCACTAGAAGGCATTCTTCTTTGAGATCATTATTATTTTCCCTCACATTTGCTGCAGAACTCATTTGCCACCTTGCAAACTTTTTATTCAATAAGTTGAAGTTATAGATGACAGAAGGATCTCAGGCTTGGGAAGGAATTTTTTGTCATCTGTTCAGGTCTGGTTTGGAAAGACATTACTCTAAAATCTTTGTTTTGTTATGAAAAGCGAAGAGTATACCCCATTATTGAATATTCTAAATGACAAGAAGTATTTTCATCTTTTTTGAGGACTCTCTTTTCATTTCTTGATATCCCTCAGTGCGTAGATAATGTCTGCAGTAGGGATATATTAGTAGAATATAATAGATCATCATCAACAAAGACTTCTTTTTCAATAGCACTGTCTTGGAAATTACTTCAATCCAAAAGACCTTTGAGAGTCCCCAGTATGTGTGTGAAGGGATGAAAATGGCAGCAGAAATCTGATACATTGACATATTTTCCTGGATACAAAAACTTGGATTTTGCATTTGAAACTAGGAGAAAAATTTATATGTCATCAGCAGTGTTCATCAATGCACAAAACTTTAACAAAGATCCTCCTGATACGCGTGTCTGAATCCCCAGCCCATTAAACTGTGATGGTGTCACTGAGTTTAGTAGTGCTCAGTCAGCCTGTGCCTGAAGGCATCCAAGAGCAAAATTATTCCATCTATCCTGGGAAATTCTCTCTAATCAATGCCAATTTGATTACATGAAAGAGAGTCCTAAAAGGTTTTGAGTACATTTAAAATGATGCTCAGGACTTCACCTAGGTCTGGTACAATCTCTAAGAAAAAACAGAAAAACACTGTCAGCTTCAATTCCATTTAGTGTAGAAAATGAGCAAACAGGATTCTACCATTTTACTTGGTAATCAAGCATTTCTTTGAAAACATCTGGTTACACAAAGCAATAGGTTTCAAGGTATTGCTCAGCACAATGCTCTAAAGGTTGTTTGGATATTTATTCAAGTAAACACCAAAGTACTCAGAATCAAATGAAATACGTACTAGAACTTCTTGGCATTATTTAAATAGCTCAGAGGGGTTTTATTTAAAAGAAGGTGAGTCACTGTTGAATTTTAAAGAAACATGCTATTTAAGTCACCAGTGCATAGAAGGACCTCTATCATTAGCATTTTGCTTCTTGACATTAATTTATAGCACAGAGTAGTATTGCACCAAATCATTGTCAAACAGGTAATGCCAACGCGCCATTCAGAGCTGTCACAGCCACAAAATGACAGATAACAGATAACAAGACTGCTTTTGCCTAAATAAAGCAATGCATCTATTACAGTCCTAAATGACTTTTTGCATGGGGTGTTCTTCAATTAGGAAAACTCAGGCAAGCTGTGGTTGTGTGTTGGAATGAATCTTCACATAATGAAGTATGTAGAAGGAGAGAGTAAAACTATTCATTACCCAGTGAGATGAAAACCATTTCAACTAGGCTACTGTGATTCAGCAGTACTCACCAAAAGATATTTGGCCCTCATTTAAAGAAGAGCTAATGAACCTGACATTATCAGAAGTGACTTCACAAAGGAGAGTACTACATAGCTGGAGTCAAAGCCATATAACTGGTGTAAAGAGACATCTGGAACTTCTGATTCCAGTCATTTTACTAGTTAGTTTCATAGAGATTAGGAAGGTCATAAATATGTTGAGCAAATCTTACCTTGAGGTACCAGGAATTATTATCACATATGCCACACAGCCTTTTTGCAAGGGTAGAAAATACAGGGCTAATTTATCCTCTCCTCACTCTCAAATAACTCGCTGTTCCACAGAAGATAAAGGCTGTATATTTCTGCTGCAAGAGCTGCTATTATATTTCTATTATGGTAATGTAGTCAAGACTGCACATCAAAAGGTCCCAGTCATGTTACCCTGACCTGGAGAATAATGCAGATGTTCAAAAGCTCCTTTTCGCTTTCTAGTATCATTACCCTGGATTTCACACACAAAAAATTAACCACTAGTTGTTTATGTCTTCTGGAAGGTGCCTTTAAATGGCCCAAAGCACACATGTTCCATTTTTCAATCTTCACACTCATCTCCCCACAACTACCTGAAGAACAGCAAGATTTCTTACCTTTAAAGCAAATACTAAACAGTTCTGATCAACTAGCAAAATATTAAAAACCTCTAAATACTCCCTAAATACTATCTTTCACAGATATATGTGCTATTTAAAATCCTACCAGTGTTTTCCTCAAAAGAGGGAAGCCTATAGATGCCCTGCACAAGTCAAAAGTACCCTCCTGAAACAAAACAAGAAAGCTAATCATCATCTTAATGAGTAACTAAGTCAGAAGGCTGAGCAGCACTTTCAATCTGCAATCCAGGCAGGTAGCTATGATCACTCTAAAGGAAAGAATCATCACCAGCTGAGCCAGATAACTTTAGGTATACCCCAGATACATTGACTGTGTTTCATATCTAATTACTCCATACAGCTGTAACAGCATAATACTAGACTACAGAAGAACTATGCACGTAAATTTCTGCACCTTATCATAGACACTTCTCTCACAAATCTTTTTGAGGCTAAACTTTAATAACTTGGTGTGGCAGTGATACTTTATTCTTTATACTTTATTCTACTTGGATTTACTATGAGATGAAGTATTTCCTAAACGTTTAAACATAAGCTATGGCTGTCAAATTAAACAGATTACTCACCCATTTTTTAATGTATTGTCTTGTCCACTTAAGAAGTTTGTCCTGCACTGTATGATTACAGAATTGAGCATTGCTCTGTATGCATCTGCAGAAGTGGTAGTACTCACAGCTTTCATCCAGGACTGGGGATTTCTTGTCCTAGTGAGGCAAACTCACTGTTAGAGGAGCCACAACACTTTTATTATATAAATCATCGTCATTTTGTTTTATCCGACTAACTTAAACAAAGATGTTCACACATCGACCTCAGAATCGGGTTTCTCCCTCTCAAGTTTTACACTGGTACATCAGAAAAAGCCATCAAGTGCCTGGGCTCACAGGCTGTTAATTGGAATTCCATTTCTCCTATGAAGAAAACATAGTAAACAAGGTAGATGTTTTCCACTGAATTAAATTCAGTCCTGGCCCACCAGTGTCTATAGTTAGGGTATAATTAGACATCAGGCAGTTCCAAACTGTGCCAAAATGAAATATTTTGGAAACAGGTGTCTACTATAGCACTGCATGCTCTGTTTCTGCAAGAAACAGCTGATTTTCTCCCTTCTCTAGTCTCTTTTCCTGCTTATGATCGACTGTAGCTATTTTATTGAAATTCAAACAGGAGCTATTTTGGACCAGAAAATAAGAAAATATGCTTGGATCATTCATGGTTAGAAATATTCCAGTATAAGTATTATATAATGCATCTACATGCCATATTTCAGCACCAGAATGTTAGGTTGAGCCTTTTCAGAAGTCTGAATTGAAATTTCACAAGAAGTCAACTCTATTTTCCACAAGAAATTTTTAAAACAGCACTTCTAATGTTGAATATAATTGAGATCCATATAAACTACTGAAAAAGATCAAGTGAATAAAAAATGTGAAAACTTCTTCAAGGCATCAACTACTGCTGTACTGCATTATGAAGAAAGTCCTGGGAAGACATTGATTTTCCAGACAAATTGGAATCCTCATCAGAATAAACTTCTGCCTCTGTTGCACACACTATGCCCACCATGCCAAGGTCCCCAAGATGCAACCCATGCAATTCCCATGGTCCAGATACCAACTTTTCTCTGGCTGAAATCCACATGTATGAATATGCAGATAGATTTGAAGTCATGACCATCAAGCTGTAATCAAATATTTTTATATTATATCTGTGCATTATCAGCATGAGGATTTCAAATGTAAGTGGGAAAGATTCAAATTCCCTATGGTTCAGCAGCTTACCTGAAATATGAAACAGGCCTGTTTGACACACAGCTTTTAGTCCTGTAAAGAAGATGGAGTACAAGAAAAATTGAGATTTTTGTGGAGAGCTGAAGCTGGTTCTCATTCCTCATGTGCAGACCCACTGATAAAGATACTGATCTTGAGTTTCTGCCACAGCATATTCTATTGAGACACATTTTTATAGTGTAAGTGCCAGTTTTGTCTTCAAATATATGCAGGTTGAACAATTTCTATGACACATTTTGAACTATGATCGAAGAACACTACACTTAACTTTCCAACTAATTTAAAAAATATATTTTACTTGCTGCACTTGTCCAGAACTCAGCTAATAGGTTCATTCTCAAAGTTTTCATAAGCAAAGGGCTGAGATATTCCTGGTGATCTAATTGGTCATATACACACTAAGATTAACACTCCATCAGGTCCACAGCCTGGCAAAATGAGATAAAACACAACTTTCCTAAATTCTAGACAGTCACAGATTTCATAAAAGTCATTGGTTCTGAAGTTTCTGCAAGTAGTTGAACTGACTTAAACGCATAAAACTAGAAACCGAATCTAGAACAGGTTGTAACCCCACAAGACTGAGCTCAAGACTAGTGCATATCATGTTGTATGGAGTAATATCAGCAGCATGTGATATATCACAGTGTGGGTTGCATTCCTACTGGAACTTGGTGGAGCCGTTCTGTCTTGGAAAAAAAATTGAAAAAAAAGAGTTGCTGTCTAACCTGGTGAAAAGCGAAATTATTTTTATGGCAGTCAGTGGCAGAGGAGAGGTTCCAGCCCATTGTCTCATACCCCATCAAGCTGTAATATAGCTTTACACTAAAAGATCTTTCCAATTTAAGTTTTATTTCACCTTGGAAAAAAAAAAAAAAAAAAAGCCGTGAGGGACATTACAGTAACTTCACGACTATAAGGTGCACTGGATTATAAGGCGCACTTCCGGGTGTCGGCAAATTTCTGAACTTTTGCCGATGTATAAGGCGCACCGGACAATAAGGTGCACTTTTTTTTGCAACGAGGATCCACCCCCAGCTCCCACCGTGTGGTTGCTGGCCGAGGCCCCGCCTCAACCTGGCAGCCGCAGCGCCACAGGCTCCCAGGCGCGCCTGCACCCGGCAGCCGTGGCGCCGCCTCCACCTGGCAGCTGCAGCTCTGCCAGCTCCCCCCGTGGCTCATGGCTCACACTTCCGGGTTGGCAAATTTCCGAACTTTGTCCATATATAAGGCACACCGGACTGTAAGGTGCACTTCTGGGTTCGGACCAAAATTTTAGTCAAAAGGATGCACCTTATAGTCCTGAAATTACTGTATTTGGAATCCTGAAGATTTATAGACAAAATAAATAATTTAGAGGTGATTTTTAGTGTTTCTAATCAGCTCTTGCATGTACAGAGAATTAATTGGGAGATTATAAAAGAATGTGAACTGGGAGAACTAATGCTTAAGAAGTTACATTCTAGAAATGACTGGCACCATCTTTGAACTGTAACAGAGACCAGCTTTCAGCCATTGCCCACCTCAATGCAATCAATCCTTGTAGGAACTGAAAAGTGGAAAAGCTGCTCAAAACAGGACCTCATATTACTGCAGGGCAAAAGATGTCACATAAAAATCATTGCATACCAAAAATAAGTTAATTTCTTCAGATGCTCTTTAATGGGACCCTTGACTACAAATTGCACAAAGTGGTTAGATGCCTCTGTATTGTTGATGGTAAAAAATGGAGGGCTAAACTTCTTACATGACTTAATGTAATTACAGCAGATAACAATTTGTATGAGGTGAAGGTTTGGCCCAACAAGTATGGTTCTTATTTAAAAAAAAAAGTCTAGGCATAGTGATATAGGATATTATTTGTTTACTTTATTTCCTTGCTAAAATTGAATTCTGATGCATGCAGGATTAAAAAAATTGACTCTTCAGAGAAGGTCGTTATCCTTTTGATGGACTAGTCTGCATTTATTAATGAATCAGTTCCCAAATGGATCATTTGGAGCTATTTTAATCTAATATGCTACAAAAATTTAGATTGAGAGATTATTGAATGATTTGAGTCCTTCACTTTTCCCTAAATAATTTAGTCTTGGTGTCTTTTTGGACAAGCTTGACACTGTGATTAATTAAACTTCAAATACTCTGAAATGACTGAAGAATATTTTATAAAACTCAGTGAAAGGCATTACTGAAAGCTTTAAATAAATTGCTGCTAAAAAATTCCATCTGTATAATGAATTTATATTCTTGAACGACCTTATTACAATGTTTTTTATGTACAGTGCTAGTGTTGTTATTTTGAATTTCCCCTCAAATTTAATTAAAATATTGATTGATTGATTGATTGATTGTTAATTTTTTTTTTTACTGCATTAACTGAACATGTCTTCAAGCCTAATATTTGGCATTATTTATATTATTAAGACACTGTTACCATCATTTTGAAACAAATATCATAGCTGGAGTCTGCAAATAAAATGACATTGTGAACAGTCCGCTGCCACTGTTACCTGCATATGCTTTAGGTTTCAAGATGAAGTCTTGCTACTGTACTGCAAAAAAGAAAAGGAACACTGAAGGCAGGACCCAACAGTTCTATATTTACACAGGAAAAGAAAGACTTTCTATTTTTTAACAACAGCTATCCCTTTTTCTTTTTTTTTTTCATCTTCAAACCTGTCTCCCAAAATTCTGATGACAAATAAAAGCCACTATGCACACAGCTGTCCTTATCACACATGCTGGAGAGCACCCCCAGAAGCCATGCAGATGGTCTCATGTTCATTAGCATGCACTGTAGGTCCTGTCTACCAGATTTGTCTACCAAAGGAACTTCTGCTTTTTTCTACAGCAAACTTTGATAAAAATTGACATTGTAATCAATTTGATGCACTGCAATTAATCTGATAAACAGAAGACTAGGACATACACCCTTGTCCTTCCAAGGTCCATCAAGTCACGAGCCAGTCTGCCACTGTGGAAACACCTGTATGAATTATAATGAATGGTATTTGTACTTGTGTCTTGAATGTTGATGTGGACTTGTGGAAGAGATAGCATTTCATCTGGCTGAGAGCTGCGTTTGGTGAGAGATACCTTCTCATGAATGTGACTGAAATTTAAGTCAGATGTCTGCTAAACTATATAAACATTGTAAATGTTTATAATATATAACTATTTTAATCTGCTATAGTTATAGGTATAGCATTTTATATTGAATGTTTATATAGGTAGGACTCTACTGCATGAAAATCCTGTACAATGGTTTGTACAACATTTCAGAAAAAACCTTTCAGGAAAAAGGAAATTAAACAGACTGGTAATATTTTACTATCAGTCTAATCTTCCCTTGAGCCAGTAAAATGCTTTGTATATATATAATTCCAACAAAAATGTCATTTTAATTCTCCAGCTGCAATTACATATGATTGCTTAATTAGAATAAGCTTTAAAAAAGTAAAATATTATGCTGTACTTGAGAAAAAAATTGTAAATTTGGCTTTAAAACAATTTTACTTGCTGAAATTGTGCTAATAAGCAAGTAATACTTTTATGTTGATTTTTTTCTTAATGAAAAAATGGCATGCTTAATAATATACAATTTGTTGTAGCCATTACATAAATGGGGAAATTTCACACAATAAGCAGAGACCATTTCAAAATATTCAGTGCAATATGCTGCAATTTCAAGACAGCATGACCAATCTCACAGAATCACTTTTCAGGAACACAATACAGTTGTAGTTCAAAGCAGCCCCTACAGTAAAAGCACAAAATATTTTTCATATTCCTTTCTTTAGCATTTATACATAAATCTTTAAGTATATATTGTCTTACCTAATATAAAGCCTAGCTTTAGCTCCACTGCTATGAAATGTAAGTACTTCATAATTTCTTAATATCAAGAGCAAGGGATTTTGCAGGTGAAATATACTGCTTGTATGTAAGGTAACGGGGTCAAGAACCCATTGGGTGCTCAATAATTAATAACACTTCTGCATGGCAGTATGAGATTGCATTTGAAGTACGGATTGATGACAGCTCTCTTTCTCCAACACAATCTTTGATTTGCATTTTAAAAATGTAAAGATACCCTGAAATGTCTTCAGTTAGTTAAATATTTTTTACTAAAAAAGAGAAAAAAAAAACCTTATATCAAAGACTAAAAGCTAGTTTATAATTGCTCATATTGTTTTTCCAGAGAACAGATTGTTTGAAAAAACTAATTTTTGCTATTGCAAGCTCTTGTATTTTGAGAAGTCTCTCACCCTGTGTAGTGTGGACATTTTAACAGAACCTCTGCATTACCACCCACATTCTATCCACAGATTATTTTTCAAGGATTCAATGTCTTTGACCAAACTACTTACAAATATAGGCTATGGCATAATTTCCACGTGTGGCCTGCCAACATACTCAAGATAGGGGATGTATAGGCATATGAAATGCACTGTTGATCAGGGTATCCAACACCTTCTGCATGGACACTCAGAAAGACCAAGGTACAAAGGACCATTAAAAAAGATCGGTCTCACCCCATGATGAAGTAAAGACCACCAGGATACCAGCATCTGGATCTACTGTGAAGGTATAGTCTAAAAAAGCCTGTTCTCTATATCTAGAGACTTGTCAGCACAGGGGAAAAAATATATGGAGGGATCTACACCCACACGTACATAAAAGCTGATTTCAACAGATTTTAGTGAGTCACCACTCATCTCATTCAGGATGATGATACCCATATTCCTCCTTTGTTTCCCATACTATCCATTAATATTGGTCTTCAAGAGGAGTTTTGTTGGAATGTGAAGAAGGTCAGAGAAAGATCTAGAACTCCTTCAAACCTGAGCAGTCTCACTGGACTTTCCTACCATGTATCACACCTACATTGACTTCACTAAAAACCAAGACAGTACAGTCATGGTTTCTCAGCCCAGGAGTTTCTTTCTCTCTAGCAAGGCTCTCTGGAAAGAGCAGAGCACTGCTGTGTAAGAGAGAGTGATGTGACCTAGCATTTGGCAAATGGATAAGCTCTGCAGTGAGTGAGTTACTAGGAATTACTTTTCAAATTTCTTGTCACCAATCAACACTTATAAAACATATTAGTATTTATCATTAAATATTTTCCTTAAGAAAACTTGCTTCTGTTAAAAAAAAAAAAAAAAAAAAAAAGGACCCAGATCACAATTCTCCACCAAAAGATGTGAACAAAACGCTTAAAGATGACCCAAAATATGTAAAATCTTTTAATGGAATTTAATAGCTGCCTTTCTGCAGAGAATCAGTCTTCTCTCTCTTTTCTAAACAGTATATGGTCCTGAAGTTGGCGAAAAGGAGAAAGTAAATTTGTTCTTGCAAATACTGCTCACGCTGTAGTGTTTTATGCCTCCTCCAAAATACCCAATTACTTTCCGCATTAGTATTTCTTATATCAACTGCAAAGAAATGCCTGAGGGCTTTCCCTCTCAACAAATTGGCTCTTTTAAAGTAATCCTTTGTTTTAACAGCCTGGAAGAGGACATTTTTCTAATGCAAGGTGTTCTGAGACAAAGTAATTTCCTGTGTCTACTGTGAGAGCTGAAAACATTTTACGCAGAACCTTTGGTGTGCCTTTCCAGAACAGTCATTCAAAGAATTTTGCAGTTTCCTTTCAACAATTAGATGCGCTTTCCACACCAGAGGACTGATTAGAGTTTTGTCACTCTTTTCATAATTGCATGGATGTTTAGCAATGAATGAATGACAGTGTAGCAGTTACTGTGGCTCAAGACTTTGGGGTTTTATGGGACAATGTTATGTTTCTGATGGTGCAATTTGCTTTTAAGTAGATGGATAAACTCGAGAGATTCACAGCAGCGTCTCTGCTGATTTTCATGGTAGTGAAATTTATGCTAATGTGAAATGGACAACTGTGGGAGTTTATTTATTTAAGTCACATCCATCCTAACCTAGGGTTCTTCAGAATGGGGTTACCAAGGACATTTATCTTTTGTTTCCTTTTGTTGTCTACTTTCTAGAATCCTGCTTATTGTGAGTATTTAGTCTCCCAGTTTTTCTTAGCTTTGATTTTTTCCTCTCTGCCTTGCTAGAAAAAAATATCTCTTTTGGTTATTTAGTCTAAATATAACTATCATTCCATCCTGCTCCTCCTAAATTCTACTTTCTTTGATGTCTAACATCTTCACTCCAAGTTTTTTTTCTTTTCTTTCCTGTGAAGTTTCTACACATTCTTTCCTCTTTTTCTCTGGCTATCCCAATTAATTTTGTACTATCCAGTTTGACCTCATTTGTACTTTTCAGTAAATTTATCTACTGTCTAAACCCATCCACTTTTTCCTCTGCTCTAGGAATCGACTTCCAGTTAGTACATATGTGTCCTGTGCGAACTTCATACCTATCTGGGAGCACTACATATACCACAGTCTGGATTGTCTTAAAAGCTTGCTAGCCAGTCTGCAAAATTGCTGTTGTTCCTCCTTTCAGTAAGGTTATAATTTGTCAATCAAAGGACTTTGCACTTATGCACCTCATTTTGCTATCTCTGGTTCACTCTCAGATTCACTAATCTTCTTCATCTGTGATTTATGCACCCACTGCATCTGAGAGTCTACTACAACTGCATCCAATATTTAGTTCACTTTTTCTGTGCTCAGGTTATTTCTCTTTTACAGGGTAATTCTCTTCAAGGTACTTTTGTTATCTAGATCAGATTAACGAATGAGCAACAAGAAAGTCCATTATTCTGTGATTTTTTAACAGTGTTAAATGCACAAGCTTCCCCACAGAAATGTGTTAAAAGGGCAGCTCATAGGATTTGGAAGTGGGATATCACACTCTCTTTGAGAAGACATGTGCAGGTATTTTGCCCAAATTTTTCTTAAAATACTTAAATAGGTATTTTAACACCTACCACAAGAATTTGTACAGTTAGGGTGAAGATCGCTGCTGGGAGGAGAGACAGTATGAGACCTCTACATTACTCACTTCCCAACTGAATGTTCAGTGAGTAAACAATGACCAGGTCTTATCTTGTATCTCATCCATGAGTTAATTAAATGTCCAAGTATTAAACTGTCTACCCAAGTGACTTTTTTCATCAAAGTGCGAGGTCTTGTACATAAAATATGTATAGTACTGCACTGGGCTCTTGGTTTGGAGTTGATTTCACTTGACTTTATGTCTAGATCTCAGGAAATCATCTAACTTCTCTTTGTTGCTAGTGGAGAGAGGAAGTCCCATTCACAACATGAACTGTGAGCCCACACAGATTTTACCCAACCAATCCACTACACAGGTGCTTGCTTTGAAAAGTGGAACAAGCCACGTATTACAGAGATGTAGGATCAGGGAAATAAGTTAAGATTGAGAACATGGCCACCAGCTGATTTCCCACTAATTCTTAAGTGCTGCTTCCCTTAAACTGTTTCTAACTGTTTTGATCTAACTCCAAAAAGTATTAAAGTCTTAGCATGCTATTTACTCTGTAAAACTATTTGACTCCTCCTATATAGAGATGCAGATATAGATAAAGAGAATGGTGAGCACCTGCCCTGCATAACCCTGTCTGCTTTAACACCGATCTGGGGTTTTATGCAGTTATCCCCTACTCCCACAGCTGCTTTGCATTCTTCTCTACCACTGCCACAGTAACATTCATGTGCATGGCCCTTTGCACAGCAGCTGTCCAAGAAAGCTGAGCACACAATCACTTCTCTCTGTTTGCTCCTGTTGTTGTCGTGATTTATTAGGTACAAAGGCAGGAGACTGGCCCCCCCGCACAAGTCGGAAATAGAGTGTTTCACCCCAAAAGGGAGTATGGGGAATGGTGGGCGAGCTACAATGACCAGGTAAGCAAAGAGCAAGTGGCCTTAGGTCAGTGTGATATGTCTGTGAACAAAAGGAGCAGTCCTGGGTAATTCCAGGCTAGATCCTCCGTCTGTAATTCCTGTGTATCCCATAAAGTATGTTTAGGAAAAAAGGAAACAAAAGAAAAGAGAAAAAAAAAAGGAAAGAAAATGTGTTGCCACTGCTGATTTCAATGTTCCATCCGGCTACCAAAATAACCCTGCACCATGTTCATTCCAGTGGTGTGAACCACATGTCCTGTTTGATGTTGTTGTAATATGGTGCTTTGGGAGCAGAAATCTTACTCCTGACTCCTTAAGCAAGTCAGGCAGATAGATGAAAAGAAGGAGCATTCAAATCTGGAGTAAGGGTAGGTCCACTATGTATTAGGGGTTACATTGTCTAACCAAAAGAAGTTTTTAAAAGGGCAGAGAAAAACTGATTGATGAAAACATTTTCAATACGAAAGTGTGGGATCTTGTCAATCAAAATATCTTATGGAAAAGTGCTAAGTTTTACAGTAGTTTTAAGGAAAGGTTTCAAAGTAATTTTAAATAGAGTTTAAAGCATCTTTTTCATAGCTTTCTCCATTTAATTCCTATACTTATTTTCATTTTTTGTCATTATATTTTGCATGACATAAAGTACAAACATTACAATTTAATGATATGAAATTTTTTCAATGTTACTTGGATTAATTACTTTAGTATGATAATTTTGATTTTTTACCATTGAAATATTTCAAACTACTTAATTCTGTGAAATACTTGGAAATTTCAGCAATCCTCATTTTGAGTCCAGCCAGGTTTCTAAAAGTTGAATTCTCCCACGGGACAGAAATTTCATTTCTCCATACGTGTCCTTTCATAAATGAATAAGCATATACATGCCAAAGATGGTTATACATCTTTCATGAAACAATGCTTTTAAGAAGCATTGTGCCATTGTGTTCTACTAAGTGTAAGAACCATTTTACCATTTATTAAAAAATCTCCTCATTCCTTATCAAGCTCTGTGGGATGTTTTAAAATGTAACCTTAGAGGGTGACCAAATTATACCATCACTTTTCCCAAGTGTTACCTCCCTTGGGAAATTCTATCATTGCATGAGGGTGTTCAGTGAGACACTTGCACAGTGTAATGTTTCCCCTGGGTACAGCATTCACACACATACATAGGGCCATCAACATTCACACCACATAGCACACACCTGTGGGTTCCTGCAGTTAAAATACATCAGAAACATTGATTGCTGAGTGTTGAGTACAAAGTATATTTTTTGTCAACTGGAAAGTTTTGTCTATGTGTCTTCTGGATTTTTTTCCTTACATTGAATTGCCTTCAAAAATATTTACTCTTCATTTAAAACCTATCTGCAATCAATATATAATGGAACTTCGAAGGGTGGAAAAATATATGCAATTGTCAGACAACTGCATTTTGTTGTGCAGTATTCAACTGTGTTTTACCTGGCCATATATATACACACTTGAAAAACTTCTTTTTTATATCTTCACAGTGAAGAATCTGTTTGCATTCCAGACTGTAATCAATCTGAGTCAAGTAGAGAGGAGAAAAAGATTCTGGTTAAAGAGGATGCCCTAACAGTCAAAAAGACTGGAAACTGTGTCAGTCTAATAGCTCCACAGCAAGACTGTCAGCTGCAAGACCTGCTCAAACAGTTAAGAACTTCTGCTGCTTAACAGAGAGCACAATTGCATTTGATGGTTGTGTTTTGCTGTCTCCAGCCACAATGTCCTGGCCAATACTCCTTGTCCAATTTTGTGAGCTCAGCAGAGTTGTCACTGAATAGCCTGGGAATGTCCCAGAGAGAACTCAGACAATGCAGGACAGAAAGTAGGTACCATTCTCGTGTCCCAATAAGTATCAGAACAGTGCTAGAAGTCGCTGAGATGAAGAACAGATGGAAAACAGGAGATACAGGGACCCGACCATTTGTGAATGATGAAAATAACTTGTCATCTCACAGGACAGAGAGGTTCCATGGTACTGGCCAAATCCCACTTACAGTCTTTCAGTCTAAATAATGCTATTTAACTCATACTGGGCAGTGTTGTTCAGCTCATGTCCTCAAATCCCTCATGCAAGACTATTTGTGTTCCAGCCCTAGTGTGGACATTTTCCACATCGGGACTTAACTATGCCTTTATATTATTATTACAAGCGGTTTTCAATTTTTTAAGATGAAAAATGACATAAAAATAGAAGTAGTGGGTACATTATGTGATGCTTTGCAAGGCTATTTCTAATTAGGGAAGTTATCCTGCATCACCTGTGAGTATCATTCATGTATATATGATAAAATCAACTATGGAATGAGATGTTTTTATAAAGCTTTCACAAATCAGGCATCACAGCATCATTTTGTTGCATTTCTTGCATAATATATACTATATATTTTTTTTATTTGATTAAATGCAATGAATAAGAAATTGCTTAATAACTCACAGGAGTAATTTTCCTGCTGAGAAGTCCCATGTGCAAAAATACTTCTGTAATTATTTATCAGGCATACCAAACACATAAAATTCCTCAAATTGCATAATCTTTGCAGAAGATAAAAGTCAAATCAACTCTTAACTTTGGAGACACAACTGGGAGAGTTTTTTTTTTTAGTTGTTTTGTTGGTTGGTTAGGTTTTTTTGTTTGTGTGTGTATGTTTTGTGTTTCTTTTTCTTGTACACTGTTTGTACACTTGATTTCAGTGTCAGGTAAGGTGATAATTTCTATTTTTCTCAGTTTCCATTTCATACCTTTAGCAATGAAAACAATGAAAAATTGTGTTGACAAAGTGATGCTGAAAACACCTTAAAGCATGTTCTCCATCAGGAAGCAGAACTCAGAGTTCAAGAGGTGTCATTGTGCTCTCTCCATCCCATGAATAGAATGCTCCAGAGTAGCAGAAATGTGCTCAGAGATGCTTGGAAGGGCATTTTTCAGACAAAAAGCATAACACAGCTCTAGTTACCTTAATTAACTATCTCAATGAGGTCATGGCAGTAGAGGAAAAAAGACACATCTCATACCAGGATCATTTTTGCATTTTGGGTAATGTTCACTGATATATTAGAAATGTTTCATTCAGATAGCAGACCCTCCATTTCCCAATCTAACCAGGCATGCTGCTGAAGCATTTGACAGAATCAGCATCACTGGTGGCTGCACTTGGAGGTCACTGGCAAAGGTTTCGTCCATCAAGTTTCTCTCACTCTGTAGTTTCGTTCATATTTACATATTAGAGTCACTCATATAAATGTCAGCCGGGATTTTCATGAGGAAAGGAGGCATCAGCAGATTATGATTTGTAGAGTAATATAAATAATTGCTCTTGCTGTTCACAACAGAAAACTACTCTGAAAAATAATTGCAAAACATTCTTTATTTCTAGAACTCAGGACATGACAAAATTATTTTTTGCCTTGCATCATTCCTCTTTTCTGTCTTGTTGTCATTTATTTCCATAGAAAAAGCAGTATGAGATTTATTTAAACTAATTAACTTGAGTGATATATCACTAGCAGGTTATTTGTGTGTGGCAGTATTATCTTTTACTTAGGGAAACAATTACATAGGCAAGCAGAGGTTTTCTTAAAAGCTCTTTAAAATTAGAAGAATAGCAACATAAAATATTACAGTGGTTGAATTGACCTAATTTAGGCATCTTTGGTTCTGTATCCAGTTATCCAGGTAGTCCTGTATTCCTGGGAGAAACTGTGATTTGCTTCTTCATAGCTCATATACAGAAATGCATGAGAAATAATGATCTGAGATTGCAAGAGATAAGATGAAAGAAAATGCATATTTGCCCCTACTTGAGTTCATCACAGGCGCACACAAACCTACACACACACATATATACACACACACCATCCCTTATGAAGAATCAAGTTTTAATTAAGTCTACAGATACCACACAAGTCCTTCTCAGGCACAGTAATTATATCATTGAGTCTTTAATAAGGATTCAGCAGAGTCTAAAAGGAGAACAGGTTTTTACTACTTACTTTGGTAGAAAGTCATACGGGTTGAGCCAAGTACAGAACTTTATCCTGCTTATCACTGCCAGCTGCTTCTGGGGATAACACAGGAAAGCTTCCGCCTTAAAGACACGAGAAGTTTGCAGTGTTGGAGCTATACCTTAATTGCAACACTTCAACCACTGAAACGTCTGGGCGCAAATTTGTTACCAATTTTACCTCCATAAAATTTAGACCAGTGCTCTCAAATATGAACTTTCATTCATGGACTTACAAAAGTTAGGAATTTGAAATCATTCTTTGTTGTAGTCATATGAGGACAGGTTGCAAACATATCATACATATCTCCATCAAGTAATTGTCCAGTGTGTGTTCACAGTTGTACCATTTCAAATTTGGAGTTAGACACCCATGTTTCTATGTGACAGAGAACAAAAATTCCCTTACATTTTTATGGTTCCACTTATATTTTGGTTTCCACTGCTGAATAATACTATCCACTTATGCATTCTAAGCTTTCTTAATAAATAATGAATTCCATAATTTTATACTGATTTCCCCAGTTCAAAGATATTAAGAGAATAAGTGACTTATTTTCAAATTGCATATGCTTTCAGTAACTGTCCCCAGTACCAGTCCCGAGGCATCCAGCATCAAAATTAATTTTAGCATCTATGGGTAATTAATGCGAATGGCACCCTTGTTAAAATATGAGAGTTTTCAGCTGCTGTGTCTGTAATTTTCTCTTCCTGTTTTTCACTTCTTCTGAATTTTGGAGTACCTTACAAAACAAATTTGCTTCACTAGCACCTGGCTAAAGAAACACTTGTAGCAGACCTATGCACCTTCTCATAAGTAATCATACCACAGAGGAAAAAATGCTGCAACAAAACTTCTGCCACCTCAACCGAAACAAAAGACAAAGTGATTCATTGTAGACAGTTTAAAAACAAATGTGTAAAGGGAGGGGAATACTTTTTTACACCTAAGTTTATAAATAGCAGTTAATATCTCTCACGAAGAGAAAAAAAAAATCCTTAAAGACAAAACTCAAGTGTCTCTAAAAAGATTCAGTAAGGGGAAAAATGAGAAACAAAACTAATTGCTATTCTGTCATCAAGTGGACAGCTGTAGAAGAAATATTTGAAATATCAGCTACTTCAAAAGTTCTCTCATTTATTCCAATTTCATTTCTTGTACGTATTATCTAGGTCTAGCAGGAAGGGAAAAAGCCAGTCCCTCAAAATCAAAGAAGCTTTTAGTAAAGACAATGGAGAAACAATTACTGTCTGATTCTCAGGAAATGCCTCTTGTGCATAGAGCTGAACCTAATTAACCTATAGCAAAAGAAATTGAAAATGAAAAAATATGCTGAAAAAGTCTTTGTTTTAGAAAAAAAAAAAACAACTAATGTTTTGGTATCACTGATTGAAGTTTGCTGCAGTCTCCTCTGTTCTATTGCTCTATTCAGTGAAATGTGCCAGCAGAAGAGCAGAATAAGGTAGAAAAATTTGCATTCAGCCAAACTTTGTAGTCAAATTCCTTTGGAAATTCAGAAGTGTAATTCTTTTTTCAACTGATGGAGACAAAGTCTGCATACAAGAAATATCTAAAATTTCATTATCCTAAAGTTTCTCATCATTGAAGAGTCAAGGCAGAGCTGGACATAGTAAATGTAAACAATCCCATTACTAGACATCCCGCTCTATGTCTGTGATCTATCTTTATTTCTCTATTTTTAAGCTGTGAGCATTGCAGGGTTTCCAGTTAACTTGACAGAGTACCAATCAATATGCAAGATCTTAAGGTATTATCACAGCAATTTATCCACAACCCAGTTTCATGCCAATATGAGAAAACAAGTGGTGCTTTTTTCACAGAGGCAATAAATGATTGCACACTTGAGTCCAGTGTTGACTTCCTAGTAAGTAGGTGCAGCATGATAAAGCATAGGATACATTTCTGACACAGAAATTCTTTAGCTATAGGGCTCATTCCTTATTGCAAAATTATAGACTCAAAAAGGTTGGAAAAGACCTCTGAGATCATCAAGTGCAACTGTAAACCAAACATCACTGTGTTCACCACCAAACCATTTTCCCAAGTGCCACATCTAAATGTGTTTTGAACACTTCCAGGGATGCTGATTCTACCACTTCCTTGGGCAGCCTGTTCCAGTGCCCCACCACCTGTCTGGTGAAGGGTGCTTGTGTCCTATTCAGTTTCTAATATCAAGGAATTTGCAATGTATAATGATCAACTCTTTCAGACTTTTGCACAAAATTTACATTAAACGGCCATTGGGTCTCCTTCAGAGCCCTAGGATCAACATGAGACCCACGTGCCCAGGTTAGTCTCGAGCAGAGTGCAAAAGAAGTGAGTGAGTGTATCAGCCAAGACTGACCCAAACCCAAACTGAGATTCAGGGAGGCTGGTGACTTGCTCCACTGAAGATTTAACTGTTTGCTATCTTTGCCAAGGGCTCAGTGCAATCTCAGATTTCATCCTTTCACTCTCCCCAGGTTCTTCAGCCTCCTATACCTCCTTCATTGTTGTCTCTTTAACTGTGACCAGGGAGGGAGCCTTCACAAGCTCTTATAATCTGACCTTCAGGCCATGAAAATATCTACATGCATTTAGTACACTGTTAAAGGCTTTGAACATCTCTATTAAGCCAGTGCATGAAGTCAGGAGGAGTGCTAGAATATAATGCTTTCTTTGGGCAAGCATTTCTATTTGCATTGAGTAATCCTTCACGTTAATGGCATTTGTTTCACCCCTGTTGCAGGCAGGTCTGTCACAAGTCCTTCTAGGACCTCACCAGGAGGGCATCCAGGACTGGATCTGGGTTTTTTTTTCTTCCTGATCAGTTAAAAGTGCCAGATCATTCTCCCTCCTGGTCCAGGTCAAACACAGATGCATCTGGGACAAGGTTTCATGGTCATCATACCAGAACTAGAGGCAAGATCTCATCTGCCAAACAATCTAAATTCTGCTCCTGCTGCTGTCACTGAGCTCCCAGTGAGCTCAGGACTCAGCATGACCAGCGAGCCAGGGCTCTCAAACTGTTCTCAACACCCACAGAGTATATATTGCAAGGAAATAAGTGCATGGTCCTCAGAGGGAAGACTTTTATTCTGCAAGACATTAGTATCAGTGCCTGCTCAGTCCAGAACTGGACCCACAGAAATTCAAAGTGAGCACTGCTACAGGACAGAGTTTGCTTTTCCTTCTTGCTCTGATTGGGGTACAGCAGAAGGCAGGGATTGTCAGAACAGCAAGTTACAAGCCGCCAGTTGTTCTGCCTAGCATTTTGGGGGTAGGGACCTAACAGACAGCTTCCAAGATACAAATAATATCCGGTGACCATTGCAGCAAAGGGTGAACCCATATGTACTTATATATTATATAAGTACATATATACTTATCATTTCCCAGTCCTCCCTCTCTTAAAAATTACCCTTTGTTTTACATTGTGTTTGTCTACTGGATTCTGTCGTGCTGCTTTCGAAGGGGAAATGTGTTGGCCTATGTTGTGTTACATGATCCATTGTAATTCCATGTAACATAATCACAGATGTGAACCCACTAGGAGATATTTTTCACTTTTTTTTTAGATGGCTAGAAGAGCTATTAAATTGATTGTTTGAGGGAAGCCTCCACATGAAGGCTGGTATAAAGTCATCTGTATTTAGTGAAGGATGTGTTTTGTAAACTCTTATGCTGCAGGCTAACATGAGGATATCTATTGCAGACTTAAAAAGCAAACAAAAACCAAATTTGTAATAATCTGCCTGTGTCTCCAATGTTGTCTTTTCAAAAATCCTAAATGGCTATAGCAAATGTTGAGGAAACTAAAGTGAATTGTCTAAAGTTTTGATGTGTTTTATATACGAATCATGTTTATTTGTATGTATAGACTGTTTTTCCCATTGACATTATTTCAGAGTCATTGTCTGTTTCAGCTAAGAAATATTTCTAATATCTTGCTTTTTTTCAAGATCTGTATGTTAATGCATGTGCAAATACCAGTACATAAGACTGAGTAAGATGTAAAAGGAAATACTATGTGTTTATAAGGGCCACAGCTGGCTTCTCTTAGGTATCAAGAGGAGAAAAATAAGCAATTTTGATAAACAGTATGACGAGATCTGAAAATAATTTACTCTAAGAGGACTCATTTTGCAGAAAAGTGGAGCCAAATGTTTATTGTTGTCTCCAAACTCATGTTACCATGAGGAGTTGCTTGTATAGCTTGTCTGGTATTTCTTTCCTAGGAACATAGTTTCATTCTCTGAGCCGACCTGCAATTTGAAAGAAAATAAATTATTTCTTTAATTTAGTGGCAGGTAGCTTGCCAAGTACCTTGATGAAGAAGAAGTTACCCATTACCTATGACCAGCATAGCCCCTTTCTGAGTATTGCTCCAATGCTTCCAAATAGTGGGACATAAACAGATTTTTTTCCTAGTCTTAACAGATTATGCTTCTCCATCTCCCAGTCTACAATCCCTGCCCCATACCAGGAACTCATATTCAGAACACTGTACCAAGCTTCTTATCACTGAAAGCTCCCAGGCCAGCCCACACACTTGCCCCTGCATTCTGGCCAATCCAAGCCTCTCACTCACTCTCTTCAAGCACTTAATTCTTCCTCTCTCCTCTATGCATCACTCAGTCCCACAGGCCCTCTTCCTGTCCAACAGGAGGGAAGCCATCAAGCTGCTCTCTCACCCAGGATGGACACTGCCTATGTCCCAGGGGCCCCAACAGGAGTGTCAGCAGTGGCCATGAACTAGCACAGGACAGGTGATGGCTGGGTGCGCAACTGGTCTGTGAAACAAGCTGACACACTGTTTGTTTTCCTAGAACATACATGTATAAATAATAGATAGAGATATATTGCAATTGATAGATACAGATGAAACTGCAGTCAGCTTTATGGTGAATATAAACTCTGAAATACCATGCTACCCTTGATATAGGTATAGCAATTATATTTTTAACTTTGTTGCAAGTTACCATCTTATGTCATTTGTGTTCACAGCTCTAATGGGAAATCAGTTTCCTGGGCCCAGAACGAGAAAAGCAGCCGAGGAGCACACCTTTGGCAGCGGTTGTCAGTCCACATCAACAAAAAAGAGAACCCCAACCAAACGGCAGTGATCAAGCCTTTTTCCAAAAGCACAGACAGTAGCCGACACAGTAGCAGCGCTACATTTCCCGAGGCTAGTGCCAAAACGCTTTACGACGTTTCGGAAGCCGAAGAGCAATACCCAGCTCAGTACCGACCACAGACTCCCTCACCAATCAGCACTTTGAGCCACAGAACTGCCTCTGTCAGCCGAACAGAAGATGAAGCCCCTACCTTCCAGTCAGAGCCTCCTCAGAGAAGTAGCTCCTCTCAAGGCTCCCTCATGGAGCAGATCAGTAGTGTCGTCACCCGCTTCACAGCCAATATCAGTGAGCTGAACTCTATGATGCTTTCAACATCTACTCCAGGGACAATGGGTGCTGCTCCTCTCTGCTCTTCATACCTGATCCCACGGGAAATCCAACTCCCTACAACAATGACCACGCTTGCAGAGATCCAACCGCTTCCTGCCATTGAAGTCAACGGCGCTTCGCAGTCTGCTAGGAAACCTTCAAATGACAGCATCAAAGAAGGCACTTCAGAGACCCCAGCAACCAAGCAAGACCTGGAGGAGCTGGTGGCTTTAACTCCTCCTTCTCCTTTTAGAGACTCCATCGATTCTGGAAGCGCATCTCCCAGCTCTCCGGCTTCTGAATCAGCTCTGTGTATCCCGTCCTCCCCCAAATACGACACACTCCTCATCAGAGATTATACTCAAAGTTCTTCTTCGTTGTGAATGTAGTACAAGATGACGTTGGATCTCAACAACTACAAGCAAGTAGTGAGGGGACAGCCAAGTCTTCAAGATCTCCAGTGTTTACGCAGACAGAGTGAGAGGCATTGGGTCATCTTGCGAGAAATGGAAGGGAAGAAAGGGAATCACTTGAGAGGTGGAAACATCAGATTAATTATGCTGATTTAAAAACAAAATGACTCTTGGCAGATTATCGTGGCCTTAAAAAAACATGGGCTTTTCAGAAACACTGAATCTATTTTTGAGGGCTTATAAGGAGTCTGTTAATCCAGTTACATACCAAGTGCTTTGCTTTAGTATTACAATGAACTGTGTGTACAATATAGGGGAGGGGGGGGAACTAGATTGTAAACAACTGTACAATGGTTTGTTTGTTTACTCTTATCCCTTACCCAGAAGTGAACCTTGATCTTTTATCAAGAATAGAAGACCAAACATTGAATGTACATTTTCTAACAGACTCATATCTGGGACCAACCTATCAAGCTTTCTTTCTTTTTTCTTTTTTTTCTATGAAGATCTCAAAAAGCAGTAATGTATGTTCAAAAACTACAAAACTTTTTGCTGAAGAATATTGTGTCTGTGATACGTTTCACGTGGATAACACTGAGGCTTTGCAGTGAGTGACTGCAATATGGAGGGCTTTACAAGTGACTTGTCAACCTACGCATTTGTTTATGAAATTCTCTTCTATCAGTATCAAAAGTTCAGTTTATTAACATTGGATTCACCTTCCCAACAACAAAACCCAAGGAAGATATCCTGACTATTTCACCATGTTGCCAACTAATAATGAAGTAGCAAAAAATATTTTCTGGAGTACTGTTTTGTAATTCCCTTATCAGGGCAAGTTGTTGAGATGAATATTCTCTTTCTAGCAGCACTACCAAGCTATATTATAACTGCACTCCCTAGTGAAATTAACACATTTTTATGGACATCCTCATGATAATGTTACCAGTTAGAATACTTATTCAAATTCCCATCTTTTCTTGTAACAAACAGGTAAACATTGTAAGGATTTTCTCCATCCTTTGAATGACAGAATTCTAGGATACCAATTTGGATTATGACGAGTGCTAACTGTCAGTGGGAAAGGTTGTCATAATCATAATTAATATATATATAGGGAAAAAAACCTGTGTTGAAGTCTGCTTAGAGGTGATTAAGCTACTCTTTAATAAGCAACAATTTTAAACATTGTTTTGCTGCTGATGCCTTGCAGCTATGAACAGTGTCAAAAAATAAAAAAAAGAAAAAAAATACATTCAAAGCAATACAGAGTAACGGTTAGAACAAAAAAGACCTAATGAAATATGAACCAACAGAATCTTTGTTTCTTAGCAACTCACAGAAGAAACAAGGGGATTCCTCAAATTTTTTTTCCTATATCAAAGTAGTACAGTTTAGTGCACTTCATACTGTCACAGCACTTTTTTAATACAGGCAGGGAAGAGTTTTAAAGTTTGAATAGTAGCTAAATAATTTTTGATAGGTATAGTTACATAGAACTTGTAAGTCAGACCCTAAACGCACACTGTATTTGCTCTCTTCTTCATGACATAGCTGTCCTCAGGTGCCAAACTTTTCTGGGTTTGTTTTATTTTATTGAAGGATAGCATGAAGTGATGAGTAACGTACTTCAATTCAAAGTTGAGTTGATGTAGCCTTATATAGAAGACAGCCTCAAGGAAGGGAGCCTTGAAATAAGGCTGCTATATTTTATTTTCAAAACCTTTAGATCTTGTTCCTTCAAGATAACAAATATTTTTTAATCAAAATTCATACCTCCTTTTTCTCCCTCATGTTCAAAATAAATATTTGATCAAAGAAGTAAAAGATGAAAGCACATTCACATATTTTAGCAAAGAACATTTTCTATTCCTTTGGGATGCATGTTTCACTATTATGTGTTGCACCCCAATTTGCTGCTCAACAACATTTAAAAATGAAAAATAATAGATGACTGAATCCAGACCAGCACCTCACAGAGATACTCTAGTACTCTAGCGGCTCTAGAGCCAGGTAGTGTTATCCAATTGCAGTCTGGGCATGCTTGTCTTGTCAGGTACAGTCATTTATCAGCTTTGCCTGTAGCATGAACAGGCAGGTCACAAAACAGCTCTACTCCAGAAGGCAGATCCCCACACTAAGGCATGACTGAAGGTCCTTGTTGCCCATATGCAGTTCTTGCCTCCTTGCACGACTGACCAGCACAGGCTCAGTTCTGTGCAGCTGCACGGTTCCCAGACTAGAGCTCAGTTTTGCCCTCTTGGTTCACAGTACTAGCATGTCTCATCATTCCCTAGCTGTCCATGTCTTCAGGAGAAAGCATCTTCTGTCACAGGTTACAACCCACATTTAAGAGAAAAGCATGTCCAATCAGTCTGTGATACAAACATTCTTATTAGGGAAGTTTAGACCACTTAAATGTTGTTCGTGGAAGACTTATATGATAATATTTGTCTCCCATCCATCGTGCAATATTGTTTTAATATAAGCAGAGTGTACTAAGATAATTAATGTGAATTTCAAAGGGATTCTATTACTACCTGTTCTCTTATACTTCAAACTATTGACCAATGTTCTTACAAGAACATCCTCCACCTTGATCCTTCCCTAGCATTTTAGTTCCCCTGTTTTTTCTTATGGTGGTGTAAAATTAATATAATTGTATTCCTGCTAAAATCTGTGGGTTTCACTGCACTGTGAAATAATCAGCAGTGGAAATATGAATTATATAGACAAACATAAAATACTAAACTATTAAAAAGGAGTGAAAAATAGAAACTGTCATGCTCAGCATAAATATACCTCTTCTGCTCTCAAACTGCACCATCCTGGCCATAGCTATTCCTCAGAGCTTCCTGACAATGTTCTTATATACTGTCATGACAATATGGATATGAGGATGCACCATGTGCCCTGACTGCATGTTTTAAGAGTCTACAACTCTAATGTTGTGCAACCCAAATTTCAAACACTTTTGTTCACTCTCTCTTTCGGTGGAGTCATATATCTTTTGTGTATCTATCAGCCAGCAGAAATTTTAATTGCACAAGGAACCATGGATGGACCCAGCTGAGATAGTACCCTCTTGAAGTCAATCTATGTTTAATGAAAGATGGGCAGCCTCAGAGGCATTTAAAGAAGCCTGAATCCACTTTAATTGCGCAGACTGGAGTGCATCATTGCAACTTTTATTATGTATTTGAATTTCAACAAAGGGAGGAAAGGTTTTTTGGAGAAGAAGGAAAAAATGGTGTAATTTCTGTAGTAATAATCCAAATGAGCCCGGTGGGAGATTTGCAAGGCTGGAAAGTTCTCTGGGAGAAGCCAGTGGGTTTGACATAAGAGAAAAAACCCATGAATGACAGACATCACGACTTCATTATGCTGTTTGTATGTTAGGCTCTGTTTAGGACATTAAGATAGAGTGGCAAGGGTTTTCAGACATAAATGCAAAAAGTTGCAGTCATGAACACTTTTCAGTCTAACTAAAGAAGGTACAAGTACCAACTGAATGGCTTGAAAATTGTCCTCCAATTTAGAGCTGCTGCCACAAAAGGAATTAAAGGATTTTAAACTACTGTCATTCTTAACCACAGGGACCTCGAAAAAATCTCTTATTTCTTTTGTGCTTGAGGCCAACCCTAAAGAGTGATGGTGTAATCATCTCTAGGTCTGTGCTTTTGAAATAAAGTGAGTCACTCTGTCAGGCCAGTTGGGAAGAAGCCTTTGCAATACTGAAGAACTGTATTTTTAAATTATCTCTGAAGAATAATTGCATGACTTTGAAGATGTGCTTCCTTGTACTTCTATCTGAACATTTGGTGCCTAGACTCATGCAGCTACCTTAGATCAGAGATTTTTTAGACCACAGTCCACAAATCACTTGTTGATGTTTCATGGGAGCTTGGTTGGTCACAAGGTGCTGGCTTCTTCCATTGACTTCCAGCTACAAAACTGAGATAGAAACAAAATCCTAATTTAAAAACCGTTATAAGTTTTAAAAGGAAAAAAAAGTTATGTTAGTTTGTTTGGATGTTTATTCAGTTGCTATGTTTGTAAAAGGAAAATTTTTATTAAAAACTGAGACAATAAGATATCAAAAGAGAGTAAATGGGAAGGCCAATCCATGACTCTCACTCTGGATAACAGAGAAGTTGCCCTGCAAATATTTTCTTTAGTGTGCAAGACCAAACTGAAAGACAATATAGCTGTGGGTGTAAGTTCTGTAAAGGAAAGTGTGCAACCTTGTTATTCTGCTAAATACATCATTTATGAGGTGAGAGGATAAAAGATGACAGCAACAGACAGCATAAAAAAGAGTTGGTTCCTTAGGCAAATCAGAGAACTATGCTCAGGACTAATAATGTGCCCATTAATTTTTTATTGTATCGGAGACCAGTGTCAGGGTTGAACCCCCAAAAAATAGACTTTGGAGCTTAAAGTTAGGATTTTCAGATTTTCAGAATTTGATACCTACATTTTAAGCTCAATTTTAAAACAACTATTAAAATGCCGCCTTACTCCAGCATCTAGCATAGTATGTCTGTATGCTCAGAACTAACCTGGTCACTACACATCTAAGGATCTTTGTACCTGACTCATGTTAAAACCCATCAAGGTTGCAGAAAACACCAGTTCCTGGTTAAATCCCTGCATATGCCACAAGAGAGTACACAGACTGCACAGTACAGTTTCCTGGCTGGAAAATGCTCTAATGACTCAGTGCTGGGATACTCTCTGTTCATTTCCCTGAGGCAGCTTTGCAGGACAGGAACAAATTCAAGAGTATTGCAGTGGAAAAGGAACAGTGCAACCTGATAAAATTAGAGATCATATATAACCATTTAACATAAAATACTTTGAAAATCTCTGAAGCAGAGACAAGATATTTTAACTCCAAAGAAGTGGAGGCAACCTTTTATCTGTGCTAAATATTGTCTAAAAAAAGTTAAATGCTTCCCTGAAAAGTGTTTTAGTGACAGGAGGGAAAGATGTGCCCTTAGATAACTTTTTGCCTACAGAAATCTTGTCTTCCATCTGGAGTTCTCAGACCCCATCATGGAAAGGAGAGTCTTCTTGCATAGGTGAAGGAATTAAACTTGAGGTTCCTAGTTCTTTGAGACTGCAGAAAAAGGGACTCGTTTCATTTTCCTCCAGCCACCTTTTACAAAGGTGACCTGGCTCATCTTTGAAACAAAATGTATAGTTATCTCCAAAATTTGATGCCAGTGGAAAATTAGCACTTTCTGCATATTGCATCTCCATACTGGCTCAAATAGAGTATTCCTAGACATCTCTTTCCTTATTGTGTTGCTTTGTTGGGTACTAACTCTTTTCACAAACTCCACAGAAAGGTTAGATATTTAAAAAAAAGGTCCTGACCTCCACACTGGAGCAAAAAAACTATGTATTACACTGAATAGTTTTAAGTGCTGAAGTCCTTTGTTGGCACTGGCCCTTAATCTATTGGGGTCAAGAGAATCATTCCAGATTAATATCCATATAAAGATAATCAAAGTTGGATAGTGGCCACTGAAATTTAGATTTTTGTCTATATGTTCTGCAGAGAATGACAATGACAGAATATTCTTCCGACTCTCTTTTGAATCAAAGAGCAGATGGATTTTATTAGGTTCATTCCTGAAGCTAGGCTTGGTGAATAGGTCCTTCCTACTATTCATCTTTATCAGTCCTACTCTATCTGGTATCCCAATGAGAAAGTCATCCTCTAAATAAATGTGTTAAGGGATGTGACTAAACACCTCCAAAAATAACTAAGAGGTCACTGTTTTCTGGCAGTTTAATGAATCTCCAAAAATTTAGTCAATACTCTCCATGAACAAGAAAATCATTAATCTGCTACCCATTTCAGTGTGCACTTCATTTAGTAAAGACTGAAGTTGAATTACCTGGAGTCACTTTTTTTGAGGTGATTTACTATAACATCCTCAGTTCAAATCTCTCCAATTGCCACTTACAATTTTATACTGTGAAAAGGAAAAGAGATACAGGCCAGTGAAGCATAAAGGTAAGTAAAAAATTCATCTGGGTGATGAATTGGTGTGTACGGCTGGTTTTCTCTCACCTGAGCAATGACAGTACTAACAAACAATAAACATTAAGTCACTCCGATCTGCCAAATGGGAACAAATATACTATGTATATTACATGTACTAATAGGATTATATGGCAGCTGCTGGTGGTATTTGTAATTAGAAATCTATATAGAATATAGATGTTTTAGAGAGATGGTGCCAATTCCAAAAGATTTATGTGGGCTACAAGTGCTTGTAATTATTTTTTTTAATTTGCTAATAACTTATGAAGAACTGGTTTCAAACATTCTGTGACCGTTTGTTCTTTTTTATGTTGTTGCTGCTTATACTATTAAAACATAGAGAATGTAAAGTTATTATTTTGATGTGAACTGAAAATAATTTTTCATAAAATTTAACATTTTTATCAGCTTTGGTTTGCTTTCTACCTGTACAAATGTAATTTATTTTAGCATTGAAGAACTTGCTTGTTTCTCAGTTGTCTACATCATGTTATAGTTGGTGTTTATGTAGAGTCAGGTACTTTTTGAACAGTATTAAAAAGAATCTGTGATATGACTGAAAACTGGATTTTTTCTTTTTCCAAAACACTTACAGCTGTGTTTTCAGTACATTTTTCTACAAACCAGGTATGCCTATACACAAACCCCTGAATTATAGTCTTTATCTCTTTTACTCCTCCCTCTCTTTTGTTTTAAAAGATTAACTTAACATTAATGGTATCAAAGTTATAAAACATTCTAGTATAGTTTGGTTTTTGTCTTTTGAAGCACACACAGTTGTTGAGGCATATATAGATTTGAGAGAAAATAGTAAAATAATCTAGTCTTGAGCAATCTGTACAACTTAGAATCATATACCAAAACATTATTTTTATAGATGCTGCAAGAAACTATTTTACTCCCCCAACTGTAGATTCACATCTAATCTTGAATTGCAAAAAGCATCAGAGAAAAATTTTTATATCCTTTAACAATTTGCTTTCTAGAGTTCTGCCTTTGTGACCACTAGGAATAAATGTCTTAGGTCTGGCAACAATCTTTTTCCAGCCAATAGATTTTGTCATACTTTCCCTGCTAAATGCTAAAAAAAACCCTAAAACAAATAATAAGAACAAAGCTGCTACTCAAGAAACCCCAACCCATACAAAAAAAAGCAACCAAAATCCCTCCACAAAACTAAAACAAAGCTAAACAGAAAACAAACAAACAAACCAACCAACCAACCAACCAACATATAAACCCCACAGAACAAAGCCACCTTCTCATTTGGAAATCCTCTACCCACCATTTCAAAATCTGGGGTTTGTGATAGTCTTAATATTCTTATACAGACTGGCATGGATTTGGAATAATTACACTGCATGCAGTGAAATGCAGAGTATGAACTGCAGCACTCAGATAAAAGACTATTATACAAGTTATTTTCTAAAAATGTCTCTAGAGATACTGCTGAATCAGTTTATTTGCTGTTGACAAATTAAGGGAAATAATTCATAACACAGTGGTAGGTAAAATGCCAAACTGCAGCTACCGAACAATGAGAATTCGCGTCACATCTTTGAATCACCTAAAACTCTACATCCCAAAGAAAATTCTTTCAGTGTAGAAGTCCACAGAAACTGGTTCAGTGAAATACGCTACTTTGGGTGGAGAATATTTTACCAAAAGAAGGAATGCAACTACATTGCAATTTGAAGAAAAACACTTTAAAAACCATATGCAACATTGAGGATGATACAATTCTTCCAAAGCCATCTTCCCCTGGCCTCTGGAACTTACTATAATAGATAAGGTTTCCTAGATACCAAGGCTGAGCCAAATTCCTTAAGAATTTGGTGACTCTGTAACACCTYGGAAGATAATTGGTTAGAAGTTAGTTTGTGTAATTGGYCAGTTCACCTTTAGAACTTTTSACTTAGATTGGATGCTGTTYTTTGYATAAACTTTTTATTGGCTATAGTTTGAATCCCCTTGAACCTATAAATATGACTGTCTCCCCTTTGTCTCTGGGGATGCTGCTTGACCACCCTTCGCATGAAATAAAGATTCTTGTGGAACGCGACAAGTAAGGTCTCCAGTCTTTCTCTGCTGGCTAATGTAAGCTCCTGAGAGATGGCTGATCGATATTAGCACTCTCAGATACTGGAAAAACAACTACCGGAGACAAAAAGAAAACTTACACAACGTCTTGTTTCATTGAAGAATATTTTTAAAGCAGTCTCTGGAACACTAGATCAAATTTGTTTTGCTTGCGAGAGCAGTTAATTTAAGCCATGTTCTGTGACCACCTCTCAGCTGTGTTTCTTCTGAGTTTCTGTAATCACCACAGAGTGCTGACATTTAGAAACTAATAAATCCCATTTCAGATTAAATCACCAAGCAACGTTCACATTGATTCAAAAGACAGGGGTGTACAGTAATATCATGACCATAAACCGCACCCTTTTGACTAACATTTCCCCCGAACCCGGAAGCGCACCTTACAGTCCAGTGCGCCTTATATGATGGACAAAAGTCGGAAACTTGCCAACCTGTAAGTGAGAGCTGCGAGCCACGTGGGGAGCTGGCAAGGCCACGGTTGCTGGGTGGAGGCAGGGTGGAGTGGAGGCGGACATGCCCCGGCCCCGTGGAGGCAGGGAGGAACCCTGGCAGGCTTGCCCTGGCCCTGGGGAGGTGGGGTGGAGCAGCGGTGGGCATGCCCCGGCCCTGTGGAAGGGGCACGGAGGGGCAGCACACATAGCCCGGCCCCGCCGGGTACAGGCGGGCCTAGGGGCCCGAGGCACCGCTCCTGTCAGGTACAGGTGGGCCTGGGGCCCCCATGGCTGCCAGGTTGAGGTGGGGCCTCAGCCAGCAACCACACGGGGGGAGCTGGGGGCAGAGCTGCGCTGCAAAAAAACCATGCGCCCTATAGTCCGGTGCGCCTTATATGATCTAAAAAGTCGCGAATTTTGCCGGCTCCCGGGGGGTGAGCCTTATAGTCTGGTGCGCCTTATGGTCGTGAAATTACTGTAATTCGATAATATGCCTTCAGAAATACCAAGGCAAGTAGTAACGAGAAAAGCAAAAGCTCAATTTCTTAAAAAGTTTGGAGTCTAATTTCTCTGTCTGGAGCTTTGGTTTTCATGTTTGGTCCATAATTGCTAATTGATACCAGAAAAGCCTTACTGTCAGCACTGTCCTCCTCGGAATAGTTAGCCAAAACTAATACATGGGCTGGGTGCTGCTTTCCTTCTCACATCCTCCATGCGCTCACAGAACATTGGGAATCCCCCTTTGTGTCTCTTCAGGGATTATTTATTAAATTTGTTTTCATATTGTAGGAGTTTAAGACCAAATCACAGTGGAGTGCAGCAAGCATTTATTACTGCAAAAGAAATAGATGAGACATTTGCAGTGTATTTACAATTTTTTCAGGGGAGCAGTTTCAAATCACCATCTGCTTTCATTTCTTTGTTCGTAAGCCAAGTCTTACAATTCAGTCAATTTTTTAGACTAAAACAAAGTAATCAGTATGCTCACTATGATTTTGTTTAACAGGGATTCAAAACTTGCCTCCACATAACTTACTTTTAACTTCTTCCCAAAGATGAGCAAATAAAAATCTTCCCTGTTAAGGGTTTCCTGGGCTTTCTCACATATGTTGTGAACATACATGTCATAGAATCACTTTTTTTTTTTTTTTTTTTTTGGAAAGACCTCTAGGATCATCATGTCCAAATGTTAACCCAGCATTGCCAGCCAGCAAATCAGTAAATCTTGTCCCTTTGCCCTACATCCATGTGTATTTTTTAACATTTCCAGGGATGATGATTCCAGTGCATCCTGAGCAGTCTGTTCCAATGCTTGAAATATGTTCACTTGTATATGAGGAGTGAAACATCAGATCTGTGCTTGTTTGGGGAGGTGAAGAGCAGGCTCAAGTGCTTGTCACAAGACTAGTATGGTATGATACACACACACTGTGAGCTGGTCCTTGGCCCTCAGGAGAGTAATTCCAAGAACCTGGCTCTCCTCTACTGATCACCTTCTCCCTAAGCACCTCCTGAGGTGCTCCAGAGCTTCCATTATAAATACTCTTAAACGTGTGTATAAGCACCATGGATGTCCCTTGAATCTGAGCATAAAAATTGCTTTAGACTGATAGTGAACAACTGTGTAGATACAACACTGATGAACCCAGAGAGGAAGATGCCAAGAGGATACCGAATCCTAAAAACCTCAGTGTAAGACTTGGAAGATAAGATTTGCTTCCAAGTAGAAGATGAACACTGATGGGGTCCCCAAATTTTAGGTATCAATATGAAGCTTACAAAAGAAATTCCAGTGAAGCAAAATATGAAAAGGAGATGTCCTGTACCTATGTAGAAAGAATAAAAGCAGCATATAGAATATTGAGATAAACTGAGGAAGACAAATAAGGAAAAAATACACCAAAACCAAAATTTCAAGACTGTATTAGAAGTGTGATATTGCTGGAAGAGTAATCATGAAACTGTGAATTTAAGAAGCAATTAAAAGGCCAATGCAACTCTGGAGCCACACCTAAAAGTAGAGTAGTCAAAAGTGCTAGGTATCACACTGGCATAAAGCAGGCTTTATGGATGGGAGAGCAGTAAGGAGCAGGAAAGAAATAATGCAAAGATGCTACGGAGGTCAGTGGATTTCTATACTGGCATCAGGCCAAAATCCCATCACAGTTATAAACTGTGTGAAATGACATTATTTCCTGATAGATTATTTTGTAGCATTTCTCCTTCTAAGACTTCGTTATTTGATGAGCAGAAAGATGCTGGCCTGTTAGATATTTAGTAAAGAAAAATCTGGCACCAAGTTAGTGCAGCAGAATTGAAAAATCAAAGGCTTGCCATGCTCTTTGGTAAGATGAGGCTGGCCAGCACTGCTCATATGTGACTACCAAATACCAGAGAGTGTTAATCCAAAAAGGCTTTACCAAGCTTCATTTTAAAGCAATGGAACAGGGTGCCTTGGCTTGTGCCCCTTACAGTTTATTCCAGTTGCCTTGCAAATAGCCTGGGGAGGCTTGGTCCATTAGGTCACAGAATAACAGGCTTCTTGATTGCACCACTGCTCCAGCAGCAAACTGCACCTGCTCAGGCTAGGAGAAAGCACAATAGCCCAGTTAAAACACAACATTCGTGTCTCCAGTGAATTAAAGCTCCTGACCACAAATGAAAATCCACTGCTGAACACAGCAGTAGAGAACTCACGTCTGTTGCAAATATCTACAGAAATAAAGGGGTGCTCACTGGGCAATGACTGCTTGAATTCAGACCAAAAGGTGCACACTTCTTGTGCCATACAGCAAAACTCTGCCTGTAGCTTTGTTAGAGCAGTCGGAAGACCAAAGGAAAGGAAAGAAATTATATAAAATTGCATAGAAAAGGCCAGCACTGCTGCTATAGATTACATGAAAATATACGAATTACCTCTGCCTCTATTACACCTCAGTTATCTGATGACAGACCATAGAACAGTGAATTTTTAATTTCTTCACCATCCTTTCACTACCCCAACCATGCAACAAATACACAACACAGTAACTGACAGGGATTGTTCGATCATCTCACACTGCATCGACAGCAGCTGTCTTCCAAATAGATTGGTGATACAAGCAATGCATCAACGCTGGCTCAGAGGGAATGTGAAGTCAGTTGCAGGAAGGAAAACATGTTTTACCAAACAAGGTAAAAAAGACACTCAGATCACAGCAATATCAATCCTAAATAATTTCACTGAAAATCCTGGTGATGAGTGTGAATGAGACTTACAAGTGTGTAGCAGATCAGAGTCTGAGGCTGTGCTCAGGATGGCTGGCAGTGTAATACTTCATGAATTTTCTTGTTCTTAGTATGTTTCCATAGCAAAATTTTTCCAAAGAATTTGCATCTTTTGTTTACAAGAATTATTTTTCCCAGCTTCTACATTTGATGTTTTTGCTGTTTTCTTGGCTTTTATTTACCTCAAAAAGTTATCTATAAAAATCAGGGTACCTGAATTCCACTGAAAATCCCATTAAACCTTTTTACTTGCATTATTTTAATCAATCCTTGGTAATTTTGTACTAGTACTGTCTGTACTGGTTATTTTTTACTTAATCAAAACCACAGAAAAACAATTCCCAGTTCTAATTAAGTGAATGGGAATTCAGCCATAGAACTACTTAACCAGTGAGTAAGCCTGGATCTCATTGTTAAGCCCTCTCTGTGCTGGAGCTGGTAACAGCCCATGTGCATCAGCAGGGGCACTGTTCCTGGCCAATAACTGCTGAAGGGGGTAATTTTCTGCAGATTGCATGTTCACAAAAATACAGCTCCTGACTAGAGCTGGACTTCCTCCTGACTAAATACACTGTTTTATTCTGCACCAATTACCTTTAATGCAGTTTTCTGGGAGAATAAGTTTACTAGGAGAGTCAAAGATTACACTGTGCCAGTCAATCTCAGTGCCAGGAAATGCTCCCATTAGTCTTAAATTTACTAGAATAGACTAGATATAAAGCCAGGATCTCTGCTTTCAGGACTTACATTTGAAACATGGAAAGAATCAGAATAAACACAAAGTGCTTAACACAACTGGATCAGAGATGAATGATCACTCTCTTGTAAAAATCTTTCTCGATTAAACAAATTTCATGTCTCATCTCTTCTTCTGTCTTGTGGGAAAGAGGGGGAGAGCTCCAATGCAGTATTCAAACCCAGCCCCAAGGATTTTTTGCTGCAGCTGCTGGGACAAAAAACCGCAGCCACCAGTACAACAGTTACATTTCATTCTCATCAGGGATGCAAAATGTTTTCATTGCAGCTTTCAGGTTGTGGGAGGGTATTTATCTGGGTAAAAAACATGCTATTAATTCTTGATACCCCTGTCTCACTCACAAACACATACTTCCCTATATTTTATATGCTTTTTTCACTAGGGGTTTTGGTACACAGCTGGTCCAGATGGCATTTTATGTAGCCTTTAGCAAATACCCAGGATTGGTCTTTCTTATAGAACTTTGTGTTTTCCAAAGTTGCCATTTATGCAAACACTGGAATTGACTTTTTAATTTTTTTTTTCCACACTAGACATCAGCGAAAATATTCTAATTTTTCACTGCCCTTTGTTTTCCTGTCTCTGTTGACAATTCTTGGCAGAGCAGACTGGTACCTGTACCTGTACTGGTACCTAAATGCTGTATTTCCACAGCCAGTCATCTCTCACTGCACAGCACCTGACAGGCAAAGGATGTGACCTGCACTCAAAACCCAGCGTTTTCGCGTTTTTTCCTTCACCCACACATCAAACCGAAAGGCACAGAATAGGTCAAATGTAATTACGGTTTTTGTGACGAGGTTTCATTCTTCAAACATTTCCATTTGTTAGTGGTCGATTCAGACTTGACAGATAACAGTATGATTTCTGATATTCAAAGTCACTAAGATACTATCTATAACTACAGAGGTTGGTATTTTCAGTGGCTGATTGTAGATAGCACAGTGGCATGAGTAGATAGATACAAAAAGTGTTTCCTTATGACAAAGTGGTAGAGTTTTTAAAAGGACTGGTTGCTTATTTTTGTGGTGTTTTAATACTTTTGTCTCCAAAAAGTTCCCCCAGTCATAAAGATGGAAAAGATAACGGGATTTAGCTCATTTCTCTGCAAGATAACTTCACCACTAACATCAATACACAGTTACCAAGTGGTAAAATGTACTCTTTTGAACATTCTTCCCTGAAGTTAAGCCTATATCACAAGTTTAAAGCAGGTACATAGTCTTCTATGCATCAGCCAAAATAGCGTAATTCAACAAGTTGATTGGTGCATGACAACCTTTAAAAAGCAGAACAATCAAATTTCTTTCTTTCTAGCATTCCTTTTAACAAGAGAAAAAGATTCTGTCTTTAAATAGTCAACATTATGGAAAGTCAAAAAATAGGCTGAACAGGAGGAACCAAGTTCCGATTTATTGTCTGCTAAAAGGAAGAGACTTCTGTTTCTCTGTAAAAGAGACCAAAACAGGGGGAAAAAGTATGACTAAAATGTGATCTGTAACTTCTGCCTTTCTAATTCTATTAGCTGTTTTTGCACTTCTAAAAATGGTTATAGCATTTTGATTTGCACTGATATAGTTAGCACTGCAAAATCTGAGTGAAGACAAAGCAGTAATAGTGTTTTATGCAGTGCAGCAAACTGAGGTCAACCCATGGTGGATAATTGAAGGCTGACCTCAAACACATGCTGTGAGCCACCCCTCATACCTCTCACTCAGTGGGATTTAGCTAATTATTTCTATGACTTGTAAAAAGACAGTCTTGTTCAGTAATGGGTGAGGATTTAATGGTCAACCTAAAAGGTCTGAAACCATCTCATCCATCCTACTTTCTCAGCACAATTCCATTCAGCCTCAGCTCCAGTGGCAAAGTTTCTGACCCAGTGCAATAAATATTACACTAGAACCTTAGCTTTGTCATATTTCTACACTTCCTTTTTCAATTGCTACTTGGTTAAGTATTTGCAAAAAAAAAAAACAAAAAAAAAAACCAGAGGGAAAAAGGAAAGGACCGGTAAAGAAAAACATTTTCACAAAGCTCTTCCTGAGGGTTTTATTTTTTTTATTTCCAGATAGGGTTTATTTAAGTACTATTTTTCTTCTGTCTAACACAATCCTACTTCCAAATGTCAAAAATCCCTATGGTGGAACAAGAATGGTGCTGGCTGTCAGCTCTGTGGATTTTACTGTCTTGTCACATCAGAGATAATCCTATTATTTCTTCCTCGAATTTGCTTCATAAGGATGAAGAAAATGAAAAGCTATAAACCAAGAGATATAAAAATGAAATAAAGCACACGACACATTACAGAGCAGAGAAACTTGTAAATATCAGCAAATTTTCAGGTGATACATTTCCTTCGAAACTGTTCAAATCTTTTTATGTCTTATAGGATGATCATTAGCTTCAGCATCTCCTCTGTGTTTCCATCAAACCTCTAATGAAATACAAGAAGGTAGGTTATTTCCCCTAAATCCTTTACCAAGTCTATGCAGAACAAAGAATTTAATTCATCCCAAATCTTAGACAACACACTTAACATCTCTTCTCTTACCCAAATAAATTAATAACACTTTGGCTCTCTTTGGTTGCTTGGAGCCAGCTAAAAATGATCACTGAATGTCCTGATGGAGTAAATTCTTTCCCATTACATACCTCTAGAGCTGGCAATTTAAACTTTGCAGAGGAATACAGCAAAGCCCTGTTAAAAAGAGTATATCCTGATCAGCAGCTGTTAAGTCTCCCTTTCATCCCTTTTAGCTACTGTTATTGGTTTTATGTACTGGAAATACTGCCATGACCATTTCACAATCAAATAAATACTCCAGTCTCAATGCAAACACAAATATGGGTAGTTGAATCCTGCTAAATATATTGTTTGTCTGTAGAACCATAGAGGTACTTAGGTTGGAAAAGGAATCTAAAATCATCAGTTCCTAACATTAGCCCAGCATTGCCAGTCCACCACTAAACCATGTGTTTAAGTGCCCCATCTATATGTTTTTTGAACACTTCCAGGTGTGGTGATTCTACCATTTTCCTGAGCAGCCTGAATCTCCCTTTCATTGAAGAAATTTTTCCTAACACCCAATCTAGACCTCTCCTGGCACAACTTGAGGCAGTTTGTTTCTTTTTGTGCTATTACCAGTTACTTGTGAAAAGAGGCTGACACCCACCCCACAACAACTTCCTTTCAGGTATTTGTGGAAATCAATAAGGTTGCACCTACCATTATTCATCTATGTACTCTCTACTGCAAATGGTCCAGAAATTCAAATCATAAAAATCAAACTTCTAAAAACTTTGTACATTGTGCTTCATGTCTATCATGCTCAAGATTATTCACCTCAGAAGACACTGCTAGTTACTACATGTTTTTCAGAGTGAATTAATATGCTTCTGCCTAGCATGTTGTGCCCCCCTTTTTTTTCCCCTACATCTATGAAGTTATTACTGCAAATGTAGACTGCTGTACAAACTGCTGTCCCTTTTCAAATTACATCAGCCACACAGAGATAATGGACCATGTTTCAGCAGAGTGGGTGGGTGGCAAACCACACAGAGCTATTTAGCATTCAGGGAGCCTTTTCTTTCCTTCTTGTATAAAACTGTTGCTTAAGCCTCTGCAGTCATCAAGAAGCGAGTGCTACTGGAACCTGCCTCTCTGTAACATGGGAAAAAACTTCAGGAACATTAGTGTTACAAAAATATTACAGCTCTCCACATAGCTGCTAATGCGGTGGAATGGGACAACGAAATCAAACAAAATTTAAAATCAAATAAAAATAAAAAGGATGCTGAGAAGGAAACCATCCCCACTGAAGAAATACAAGATAAGATGCTGTTCTGTTGACATTTGTTCTCATCCAAAACACTTATGAGGGAGATACTGAACTGAGTTTGCAACTAGAGGAAATGGCAGAAAGTACCATTTAATTCGCCAGAACTGTATTGATTTACACCAGCTGGGTAATGGAGGAGGAAGTGAGCTCAATTTTGTTAACAACTCTAGTGAAAGGCAGCTTGGCTTTCGTTTCTTTCAAGACAGCTTGGCCAAAAAGACCCTAATACGTAAATAGGAAAGTCAGGAGGAGAAATAGAAAGCTCACTCTGGGGAAGTGGCATATCTTCTGTTGTGAAGCAGAGCTGCATTTAGCACTAAGTCCCCCGCTGCTCACAGCACTGAGGTGTTACTGCTGTATCTGAGAAAGCTAAAACACCAACCTGGGAACTGGCAGCAGTTCATCACAGGTATCACTGGATCTGTCCGTGACCTTAGCAAACTGTTAAACATCAGCTCATGCCATGTTTTCCATCACCACAGCTTATCTGGTATTGAAAAAGCCCTAGGTGGTTTGTATCTAGGACAGATGTATCTGTAACTCACAGCAGGTGCAGTGGTGATGCTGCCAAGAGCTCCAGACACAACTCAGAAGATCAGGTCCCTAAAATAAGATGGGGATCTATATCCCATTTCCAACCACAAACACTGATGTCAAGTAACTTCGAAAACTGATTCGTGAGCGTTTGGGAAATTTTCTACCTTTACTGCATCCACATGGGTTCATGTTAAAGAGTCTTCCTTATTTAACAAAACAAGATGCCTGAACCTCAGTACTGACCTCCTATCCTTAAACCTGCTGCATTTTCAGTTTCAAAAAAATCAAAGAACTCTGTACAATATGAACAATCAAAAATTGTAATCTGAAGATTTATTCATGTCATGGCTTTTGCCTGGAACAGAAATGCATGCATACATCTGTGATAATATGGTATCTCAGATCTTTCTACCTCCATCTGCTGTTTTGCATGTGTACTATCACTTTCATCTTCAAAGCCTGAAAGAAAAGAAGTGTTTTAAAAATAACATGGGTAAGTCCCAGACCTCTAATAATAATGGATATTGAAACTAACAGCGAAATTAAGGAACCCCATTTAATTGCCTTTGCATTTAATTTCCAGAATATAAAGTTTCAAGCAAATTATAGACCCTGTCTCAACTCCTGCCACATCAGATACAGAGATAGTTTTCTTAGCTTTGGAGAACATCCTGAGAAGCATGAAACAAGCATAATATCCTGACTCACATATATATTTTATTGATGTTATTCCATAGAGGTTTGTCAGGAAATTTTCTAAGAGTGTTCAAACACTGTATCTACTGTTTATGATAAAATGTTAGCTTACATTTTCTTTTTCCTGCAACTATCATGGGTATTATATGAAAATCATCTTGTTTTGATAGCGAAGTATGATAGTTGAGGTTCAAGCCATCTTAAAGGTTCAATTCTCACTTTTTAAAAAATTATTCCTTGAAATTAATGCTTTCTGTCTAAAAAATGCTCCCTTATGTCATGACATTAGTACTGTTGTCTAGCAGAGAGTCTTGACTGTGTCAGCAGAGAGACTTGACTGTGTCCATTAAACAAGAAGACATTTATATCAGATTTCTTTGTGATTTTTTTCCCTACCCTTAAAACAGAATGTAATTCTTCATTCCAGCTACTAGGCAACTAAAAATTCTTACAACGGTCATCAAAATTATTCAGAGAGAGGAAGAAATCTAGTGAAGAGAGATGTCAGATGGCTATTGCTTATTTAAGAATGTCTTCTTTGTAAATAAGGAGATAACATGTAATTGAAAAAAACACTGAAAGTTTGTGATCATTCATTACATAGCATATGCTGTCATAAAATAATTCATAGGTGTTAGGAGAATCAGCAAAGTAACTGCATGATGATTTAAATTAAGGGAGTAGAGATGAGGACCATGTTTTGGGTTAAATATGTTTCACTGAGACTATAAATCAAATATAATCAATAGAAAGAAACACTAGTGACAGGTTCTCAGGAGTCACAGAAGATTAATGTAAGAGAAGCAGTTTGGAAAGTCCTCCAGCTTGACACTTTAGAAGGTAGATTTTCATGAACATGGATTTTTGATAGTTTTAGTTGCTGAAAGTTATGCAAAATCACTTGGGTTCGGCAGGATCGGATATACAAGCAGCAGTCTATCACAGAGATTGCTAACCTCATCAAATTAATTCTGTGACAAAGTCAATAGTAAGTGACATGATCAATACTCTTCACAAAAGTACCAACTTCAGGAAACTTCAAAATCCTAAATCTTCTTGTCTCCATTTCCAAATATGAGATGATCATGCATTTACCTTCCTACAAGTTATTAGAAAGATGTTTGGAAAACATTCTGAATATAAGAACGCCTTTATAAGCATTAAACTTGCTTAAGAATACAACTGTGTAATGATTTATTTTACCCTTCTGTTCCTGCTACAGGCAACCTGATGTAGCATCCAACATTTCAGGACCACTTAAGATTATCTGATCATACAATCTAACCTGACTGCTACAGGCAGCACATTTTTTCTCCGATTTTCTTATACTGAAACTGGGAACTCATTTGAAGAAAAACTATTGTCACTGTTAAAACAATTCATCTAATTATCAGAACTTCAACTACAGTAAAGTAATCAATAGTACTCAAAAAATGTTATTTTCACAGACTGAATTATATGTAGGCCTGAAAAAACAATCTTCAGGAATAAGATCCTTTCTCATTCTGCATCTGAGACTGTATTCTAGTCTACTTTTGGGATTTATCACATTCCACAGGAATAATGAGTCTTAGAATACATTGGAATCAGGTGATAATCTGGTTTAGTTGATCTTTGTTTATTTGAGTTGGAAATGTAAACAATGCCTGTATGATTTATATACAGCTGCTAACTCATTTTGGAACAGAGAATACCTCTTCCTGGTGCTTTAGTGGACATTTCAGTCAGTAGATATGATCCATGGTTGTTGCTGGATAATTCTGAGAGTCCCTTCAGTCCTCTATGCCTCATTACACCACTCCATGTGAGATGGAACATACTATGCAAGGGTCTGTTTATTTCTCTCAGAAATAACGTAGACAATTTGGTAGAGAGATAGTTTGGCTTTTGAATGGACAAAGTTGAGTGAATTCTCCAATTAAATCCCATAGTTTGAGACTGACTGATGAAAGGTGAAGTAGTAAAAGCTTTATAGCACTATCAAACATTTCAAAAAATGTCAAAGGTATACAAGGGACATGGACCTTGTTCCCAAGATTGTTTTACTGGGTGCCTTGTTTAGTTTAAAATTAGATTTGTTTTCAGTATGTTCTACAAAAAGTAATAGAATCACTGAATTATAAAATGGTTTGGGTTGGAAGGGATCCTCAAAATCATCTAGTTATACCCCCCTGCCATAGACAGGGACACTTTTTACTGGAACAGGTTTCCTAGAGTTCTATACGATCTAGCCCTGAACACTTCTAGGGATGAGGAGTCCACAAATGCCAAACGTTCCAATGCCCTCACCTCCTATTTTAGACTTCCTGAAATCCTGGTTTTCTTCACCTCTTGGTTAATATTCTGCTTGAGAAAGTTGAAAATTTATCTTCACATAGAAATTGCGGCCTCCAGTGTTGCCTGATTTGTTTCTATTTCATCTGCTGTGCATTGCACAGTATTTGGATTTGGTTTTGCTCTGCGTTTTTATTTGATGTCATTCCCAGTGCACAACTCTCCTTGGCAGCAACAGACTGTCCATCATGTGAAACAGACAACCACAGAACTTGTCTGTATTTTCTGATCCAACAGATGAGTCAACACTGCCTCTTCATTCCTATCTGTGTTGCCATTCCATCAGTCACTTTACTATCTATGCCATCTTCGTGTTGTTTTGTGAGTACACAAAGCAGGACATTTTGTGCTCATGTTCCCATGTGGTGTTAAGCTGTTTAAATTTAGTGGCAGGTTCTATGACTCACTGCTTCATTATGATGGATGGGTTATGCTGTCCTTGTTGTGCATGCCTTCAGCTTCTTGATGCCAGCTACAACCCACAGCAACATATTTCTTTTCTCATGGTAAAAATGCTGCCGGTAAAAATGCTGCCAGTAAAAATCCCAGAACTCTGAATTTTCTCTAGGTGAGGGTGTTCCTCCATTTACATTTACCAACTCCACAATCAAGATGAGATCACAGATTTTTCATCCAGATGTTCTTGTTCAAAGATTTCCAGAGCAATAGGAAGCTTTGTCATTCAATACACTGCATGACTTTTATCCTGGCTGAATTTCTTTAATCACTCATTGTAAGCCCAGCTTTCTTTCATATTGTATGCTAATTGCCTTCCCACCAGTGTGACACACCTGTCCAGTGTTACACTGCTATCATGTTCAGTGTTAGATTCTACAGGTGCATTGTGCCCTCTTTGTAAATCTTAAAGCTTCCTTCCAACTGGAACGAATTGTCTCATGAGTGAGCCTGGGACAGTTTGTGGAGTTTTAACTTTTGTTTGAGCTCTGAATTTCCCCCTTGAGGCACACATTCTATTAAAATTTTGACCAAGCTTACCATGACTTTTCCCCCTCTTCTCTCACACCAAGATTTTAGTTACACTACTAAACTGGTAACTAACCCAAAAGTTATTGAGTAATAAGCTTTGTTGAAGATGAATTTTGCACTTGGTGGTACTCCTCCATTTTGTCCCCTATGAACTGCAAAGCAGTTTTAATGTTTACTGCTCTTCCCCTTTGTTTTTTCTACTAACAGCTTCAGGCTGCTTGCATTTTGCATGCCCTTTACTTGGCTATATTTTCTCCAATCTAAAATCACCTTTTATCATTTTTGTGAGTTAGTATTATGGCTAACTGCACAATGTATCAGCAAACAAATTGCTCTTTGTTATAAAAACAAACCATAAAAAGCAGCATCCATCTTCAGTGCCAAGAGAACCTTGGGATCTGGCAAGCTTGTTAGAAATGCTTTCCTCACACTGGTTAGTGAAGAAAGCAAGTTTTCTTTCTTTTCCTTCCTTCCTTCCTTCCTTCCTTCCTTCCTTCCTTCCTTCCTTCCTTCCTTCCTTCCTTCCTTCCTTCCTTCCT
>PYHW01010466.1:2051040-2086447 GCA_013186435.1 Turdus rufiventris | reverse complement strand
CTTCCTTCCTTCCTTCCTTCCTTCCTTCCTTCCTTCCTTCCTTCCTTCCTTCCTTCCTTCCCTCCTGCCTTCCCAGCTGAAGAACAAGACAGCTAAAAGCTTAGCAAAGTCAAGTAAGGAAAAAAATTTAATGCCTGGCTAAGAAGTACAATTACACTGTATTTCTTGGCTTTAATTAAGAATATAAGTTACTATAATGGTTAATAATTATAGCAATGATTTCGTAGCAACTTTTTCCAAGTTTAACACCCATGTAAGAAAAGTTTATGTGTAAGTTGTAGCCCAGATAACAGCAAAGCACTCTCATCCCTCAAGGATGACTGCTTCACTGTTTTTGACCTTTTAAAGCTATTATAGCTACCAGTAACTGAGAGAGTGTATAATACACACAGATGATCAGGCATTCAATATTTATCAATATCAAGATATACAAAAAGTGCTGTGGTGCCAACAGAGTCTTGAAATTGATATCAAAAAGGGAAAGTCAAAAACTGGAAGATGACCATAATTATTTACAAGAATCCACAGAAAAACAGAACTGAATCTGAATGAAATGTGTCAGGATAAATACAAAAAATGCCAATGTGATGTTTGGCCCATGGTAAAGAGGAACCTACTGAGCATGTGTTCTCAAGAATGAGCCAAGTGTTCTCCGGCAAAAATTACCTTTAAATAATTGTGGAATTACAACTCCTACTATTACTTAAAATTAAGACAATATGGCTAGTAATTGCAATATCAGAATCAGAAATCACTTGTGCTATGTGGTTGAGGCATGGTTGTGTGGTCTTCCATTGAGACCATGCCAAACCATAAACATTCCATGCTTATGGAAAGTATCTACTGCAGGACAGTAAAGTCCAATATTCGGGAAAGAGGTATCATTAATTTTTATATGGAAGATAGATTTCTGCAGCATATAGAAATACATTAGGTATTATAGCTTCTTTCATCTTTATGTATTATTGTGTTTCAGTCTTGGCTATTCCGGAATAATATATTCCAGATCTGTCCTAGCCTTATTGCAATGGAGAAATTATCTACAATGCTGACCTATTATAACAGATACTAGATGCAATCTCATGCATTTATGTAACATTTAAATGGATTTATTCAAATTGGTGAAAACCTTTCTTTAGTTGCTCCAAATAAAGAACCATTAAGTGTTATATTGACAAAAACTTATAGACTCTTCTGCACTAATGTATTCCATTCTCAGTCTGCAGAGTGAGAACATTTTCATAGTATTTCTTCACAGATTAATTGATCTAACTGCAATGAGGGCTCTTATCATTCCTCTGCCAGAGATGAATATTGCGGCTAATCATGGTGCAATTGGTGCAATTGTGCTCCACTATGAATAGCAGAGGAGAAATCATGTTTATGATGAGGTGGCCCTGAATTTAGTAAGGCCACTGTAAACAGAGGAGAAAAGGAGCAGCAGAAAGCCATTGTCATGGTTTAATCCCAGCTGGCACTCAGCCCCACACAGCCTCTTACTCACTCTTCCACCACATTTGAATGGAAGAATAAAAGTAAAAAAAAAAAAAAAAAAAAAANAACAAAAAAAACCCCAAAATATGTGGATTGAGCTAGAGACACTTCAATAGGGAAATCAGACACCATACATACAAGCAAAGCACAACAAGGAAGTCATTCATCTCTTTCCATGCGCAGACAGTGTTCAGCCATCCCCAGGAGAGCAGGGACCCATCACATGTAACAAGACTTGGGAAGACAAATGCCATCACCCTGAACCTCCCCCTTTTCCTTCTCCCCCCAGCTTTATTTTCTGAGCATGTCATTGTGTGGTGTGGAACATCCCTTGGATCAATTGGGCTGTGTCCCCTGCTTGTGTACCTCTAGCCTCCTTGCTGGTGAGGTGGGGTGAGGAATGGGAAAGGCCTTGACTCTGAGCTCTGATCAACAGCAGCTAAAACACTCTTGTATTATTGCACTGTTTCCACCACAAACCTGAAACACAGCCCCATACCAGATACTGTGGAGAAAATTAACTCCAGCACAGCAGTAAAATAGGGAGGTAAGAATCCAAAAGTATAAACAGCATCTCTGTTGATGAAAGCACTCTGATGTCTCTCTCTCAGCAAAGCAGCATCACCAGGGTGCAACTTACACTTTTATTGGCGGTATCCCTGCTGCAGATGCTTAGTCAGCTCTGCAGGGAGACATTTTGCTGCTCTTCCTATGTTCCCATGCACTGCACAGGGCTGGACAAATATAAATGGAGACAATACTCCATACTGCCTGTCCTAGAGGAAAACTGCTCCTCCACAGGATCAGAAGTCCATGCCAGTGGCAGGGATTAAGTCTCCAAGACTGATGTTTCTCCCTGTCCCCCTGTTTACCCCAGAGAAGAGCATGGTGCCTTACATCAGTAGAACATTAAGGATATAGGCATGATTTCAGCTTTTCTTATGTAAGGGAGAGGACAATTTCACTTATCTTTACAAAAACTATAGGTGTTATTTCATCTGGACTCTGTAGATCAGCAGTGTTTAGAGACAGCTACTTCCAAGAGGAAATTCATCCTCTCACCTTAGAAATTTACATCAAGAGAGGAAAATTTGTTGTCCAGAGATATCTCACACTCCATTTTTCCACACAATAGGTAAAATACATGACTTGAACTAAAGATTCATCTTTAGGCATTTAAAATCAGGTGAGAAGAATTATTATCAATTTTCACTGGGAGGCAAATAAAACCTTTCTCAAAATCTCACAGTAGCACCAATGGGAATGGAACTGATAACATAAATCTGACTGCAATTCCCAAACCATCTAATTGTTGGTTAGAATACTGATTTCACAGAGGGAAAAGAAATAACTCAGGTGACTGAACTGACTGCTTCAATGATGAAGAGGACTCTAAAAGGAGAGAGCAGTGGATGTTTTTTACCTTGAATTCAGCAAGTGTTCCAACCATGTCTCCCATTATATCCTCACAGACTAATGAAGTAAGGACTGCATAAGTAAACAGTGAGGTGGATTGAAAATTGGCTGAATGCTGGACTCAAAGGGTTGTGATCAGCAGTACAAAGTTCAACTGAAGAACAGCCACCAGTGGTTTACCCCAGGCATCTGTACTCAAATCAGCACTTACTTAGGATTGGATGATGAGACAGGATGTGCACTCAGCAAGTCTGCAGGCAATATAATGTGGGAATAGGGCTTGAGGCACCAGAGGATTATGCTAACATTCAAAGGGACCTTACAGGCTGGAGGATTGGGCCAAGAAGAATCTCATGATGTTCTAGAAAGGAAAATATCAACTTTTGCTGAGAAATAACCCCAAGCACCATGGCAAGGTGGGGGCTGACAGCTGGACAGCAGCTCTGCAGAGAAGGACCAGGGAGTCCTCATGAACACCAAACTGAATACAAGCCAGCAACCAACCCTCACAGCAAAGGAGGTCGGCAGCCTTCTGGGCTGAATGACACAGAATGTTGCCAGCAGGATGAGGGAGGTGATCCCTTCCCTCTGCTCAGTACTGTAATACCTATCTGCAGTTCTGTGTTCATTTCTGGGCTTCCCAGATATGGACAAACTGGAGTGAGTTCAGGAAGGAGCCATGAAGATGTCTGAGGCCTTTGGAATTCTGACATATGAGGAGAGGCTGTGAGAGCTGTGACTAATCAGCCCAAAAAAGAGAAACTCTTGGGAAATCCTGGCAACATATAGAAGAACCAGGGATGAAGGAAAAAGAAAGAGCCAAACCCTTTCCAATAACACTGAGTGATATCACAAGACACAGAGGCCACAAACTGAAATATAGGAAATATCATTTAAATGGAAGACAAAACTTTTTCACAATGGGTGTGTCAAACAGTGGCACAGGTTGCATGTAGAAGTTGTGGAGTGTCCATTCTTGAAAATTTTCAAAACCCATCTAGGCAAGATGTTGGTAAACCAGCTTTAGCTGACCCTACTTTGAACAGGGGGACTAGGCACTCTCCAGGCATGTTTTTCCATCTCAACTGTTCTATGATTTGAAGTTTGTAGAGTAGAAAAAAAATAAAGCCCTCTTTTGTCCTCACTTAAACCATAGGCTTTGAGGCAAAAAATCCTTGAAAGACACAGCTCAGAATTTCTAACAGGAATTAGTTTGACTGTTTTTAACCTCACTTCTAAATGCTGTTGCACACACTGAGCAGCCAAGCAAGATTAATTTGTATTGTGTAGTTCTTCAACACTATTTTAATATTCATTAATGGCTGCATCATTTGTATACTCTATTATCTTAGTTTACCCTAAAGTCTTAGATATAGCAAAATGTTCTTTAAACTGAATTATTTATCTGGGTTTTGCTTTCCTTTTCCCGTAAAAAGCTTTTTTGAAGTCTTCTCCATAACCTGCTGTTCTTGGTCATGAAAAGTCAGATGAAAAAAGTTTTTTGGGATTCTTGGTTATGAACTGTCTCTACTTTCCTACCGTTGTTCTCCATCTATCATGGATGTCTGCAGCAGTAACACAATTGTTATCAGTGTATTTTAACCACATAAGCTCTTCTGGCTCTGGTGCACTTTGGACCTCACGCCTCTAGGAAGCCAACAGGACTGGATCTCTTACAGAAAGCAATTATTTTAACACTACTTATCCTCACTCTCAGTTTGATTTGATAGAGAAAACATTTTATTTTCTATAAATTTCCACTATCTAAGCAGCTTGCTGATACTTTTTCAGAAGCCTATTTCTCTTTCTGTTTACTAGATCTCAACAGTATATCCAAATCGCTCTCTGCTTTTTGTTACCTGCAAGATCAGAAGCTTGGCTTTAGCTTTTCCAGCTGTCTTTGCTCAGAGCTTGCAGCAACTGCAGCTAGGTGCAATGGAACGGAAGAGCTGGGTTTTGTCATTGCCTGCTCAAGGCTCTGAGCTACAGGTGGTTGTTCGACAAAGAAACAGTCTGTATTCTTCACAAATAAAGTTGATTTTTTTTCACTAATTATTTTGTTGAATTAGGTACCACAGAATTTGATCCCATAATGCCTAGACTGTTTTGATTCTTTGAAGTCATTTTACAGAGGAGCTCCAAACATCTGGAGCCTTTTTGTTTTTTATGTCATTTCCTTTAGTGACAGACCTGAAATAGCTCATCAAGCATAATGGCAATGGGATAGGTTAAAATATAGTTTTAATGCCTCTTTTGAGATGCTTATGTCTATTTTGTAGCTGATAAATTCCCTGGGTTAAATTACACCCTTGGATAGGAAATGGCTATCACAAAAGCAATGGGAGTTTGACATAGCCATCAAGGGTTTATAAATAGCCCTCAGAGAAAACAATATAAACATATTGCTTCTTCTACTGCTTGAATCCACTAATTAGGAAATCAGAATGAGATAGAAAAATGTTGATGGTGAGCATTTGCTGAGTGATTATTACAAGTCTGGTTACTAAAGCTAAAAATTACAGCAGAGCTCTCAATATTTTGCCATGAACTTTAGAATGAAGTATTACTATCAATTCTGTGTAAATTACCACAAGTATGGCAAGCATTTTGCCAAAGGTCACCTCTACATAGGAAACATTATGTGTCTGACTTAGATGAAATACAGGCAATACATCGATCTCATTGGCACATTGCATTCTCCCTATCTGTCATGTCCACATGTTTTTCACAATATATTGTAAATTCTTCAGGATGTTATTGAAGTGGCTGTAACTGCAGCAGACCTACACACATGAGATTCACTAATTTTAGGCATATCTGGTATAAGACAGTCACTCCAACACATTAAATAGAACTGGGTTAGTCCTCCCAGACAGCTGGTAATTGAGACACATTAAAATTAAAGCTCACAATGAGCACGAATTTGTCACTAATATGCAGGTGATATTTTTGTTCTCACATTGATGTTGCTGAGAATTCTAAGTATTGAGTACCAGGTCTGCCATAATAAAGTCTGTAAAAGAAATGAGCTTAAGACAGTTAGATTAGAAAACTGCTAGAAAGCTAAAATTCTATCCACATTCATCAAATATGGTTTTGTGGTTTACAGCTGCCGAAGCCTTCTTGCTGTGTGCCATGACTATTCAAAACTGCATAGGTCATCAAGCAATTTAAGAATGCATGAAAAGGAGTGATATTTATTTCCTTGAGCTGTCATAGACCCAATAAAATTGTGACAAATTGTCGTTGGTTATCATATTTATGCACATTTCCTGATCTCTTGACAAGATACCTACTCTTCAAGATGATCTGGATTCACTTTATTCCAATTCAGTGTTTTCCTTTTAAATTGAGTGTGTATAGAAGCATGATCTGAATGGAAAAATCTAAAAATATTTGTCTGCAGCTGAAACATGAAGCATTAGAAAGCGAGTGCCGTGTATTTCTTCTTCTCACTGGAACATGTCAATATCCACATGTGGACTTGACACATACGTGGACTTGACACACATGAGATTACCATGCTTTTATAAATTCTGTTGAATGGAAGTGATTGCTGTCTATGTTTGTTTTGCTGAAAGGCGTAATAGCTGTAAGTTTCCACGAAAACATCTGTCAAAGACAGTTGGAAGATTTTGAACACCCGTGTCCCAGACTGGTGCTGTAATCATTGATGTGAATTAGGAGCATCTTTACAAGGCTTTATGTCAAGTCTCTGAGACCAATTTTACAGTGAAGTAAATCTGGCTTGTGTCCTGGTAACAAAATATGCTGCAACTGAATGTATTTTATGTCAAAAGTTGGACCCAATAATGAGTTAGAGTCAATGCTTAGAGTTCAGTCATAGTGGGTCACCTCCTTAAGACTGAGAAATAAATTTCCCAAGCCAGTAACAACCTGCAGGTCCTGATCTTTCTCCAAAGAGTGCAGGGGCACAGGGAGCCTGTTAAATGTTCGACCTCACTGCATACAGAGTGCAGTGGAAAATTAGTTCCACCTCTCTCCCTGAAGGTGAGGAGGGAATAACCCTAAAAGTCCTAAATCGGAAGATGGTAAGGTATCACCTTTCAGGAATGAGTGGTGACAAACAAGCACTTCTGTATACAATAGTCTCCTGAACTGATAGTTTGTTTTTGCACATTTGAAACAGGCATATTTGAGACATTTGATGATATTAACTTGCAGAGGAACAAATAGTTGATATTTAAACCTATCGATGTCATTTGCATTAGCAATAGGCTTTTCTCCTTTAAGAAAGAGTAAGATATTGTCCCAGAAAAAAGATGAACTTAGGATAGAAGCACTGTGTCCTTACAGGTTTTATCTGTGGTCTTTCATGTTCTCCTCTGTGGTTTTCTATAGCTCTCTCAAGGCCAGGTTTAAAACTGGATATTCCAGAGGAAAAAAAAAAAGAAAATAAATTAAATGAACACTATGCAATGAGATAGATTACTGAACCTGTCTAAAGCATTTAATCTCAAACTGAGATCCTTTCTTCTTCAAAATACTTTGTTCTGCATCCAGTGGTTATCTTATTGTCCTGAAAACTTTTCTACTTTGTAGATCAATCAGCTTCCTAGATCCCATGGACTTGCAAAAGTTATTTGTTGGATCAGAATTGGATGAAGCATGGGAAACTGCTGACCTTTCCGAGAAAACAGATCTTGTCAGAAGCATTTGGACTTTGAAGAATAGGTAGAATTAAAAATGGGATTTTTAGTTGACTGGGAGTGTAGTATACTACTCCTTAGGGACTCAAAATAGAGTCACTGCCTATTCAATTCCAGAAAAGAAGTTCAATTATCCATGCTCCATGGCTCCCTTTGCCTCATTGCAATATAAAGTCTATGTGCATCAGAAGCTGCCCTCTGACAGACGTTTATAGGTCTTAAGTGTCTCAACTCTTCCTTTTATTTAGGCTCACAACTTCACTTCCTGTAGAACTGACCGAGACCCCTTCTGAGTTCCAACATCATAAATACAGAACTGAAAGTGAGCTCACACAGAAAATTGAAACAGATTTTAATAAGATGGAGTAGCCTGCGAGAGGGGGCAGAGGGTTTGGCCCAGGGTGTTAACCAGCCACTTGCTTATACATAGAAAACTTCTTTTGTCCTCTCTTCCCCATTTCCTAAGCTTGTTCTTTTCCAGCCCATCTTCATCTCTCTTTTTCTACCTCCCTGTTCTCCCAAACAACCCTGCATGTTACTTTTCTCTCTTAGTCCAATTTCTGCTACCTTTGTACCCAAATTTGGTGTCTGTGATGCTGTTAATAATTTCAGCCACATGAGACACTGCTTGAAAGGGTTTTCTAGACCTTGCCACCTCAGCTCCCAGAGGTCCCCAGTGCCTCCCTACTGATGTCAGTGGGGTCTGGCTGCTTCTCATACAATTCCCCATTAACACCTGTAAAACTTGATTTTTAATCAAGTTTTTTTAAATCCTTCATAGTGTTAGCCATGCTTTTTGCCATCTCCTCTCACTGCTAGTTGTTGCACCCCACAGTTTCTCATGGTCGGTCCTGCTAAGCCTTAGGCTGGGACCTAGCCAGTCCACCTTATCAGGGACATTTTTACTGAAGAAAAGTTAGCCTTGAGGATTAATTTTCCCACAAAGGTAAGTTAATCTTTAGAAGTGAGAGAGAGTCTGATGCAAGGTCATGAAGCTGTCTGACATCAGAAGATTAGATTTTATCTGCACTTTGTCCTTTTTAGGAGCAAGATTTAGAAATGACAAAAACACATGATGGAAACTGGTAAAAAAAGAAACATGAGTGAACAATAAGATCACTTAAAATTTGACCTTAAAGCCACTGATTAGGACTTCTCTTGTTCTTTCACTGTGTGTCACTTCTCTGTTCCTCCTCCCTCTGAATTGTGGTTACAGGTCATGTGAAGACAGCTCTGAGACGCCTGTTATCAGGCAGCCAGCACAGCCCCAGGCTTCAAAGTAAGGAAACTCTATCAACTTTATTTTGTCCTAAAATATTGATAGACAAATTTTGTTCAGTATATTCTAAGTGGTTTTTTTCCACTGCATCACAAATATCAGAATAAATTATTTTTCAGAAATTTTTAAATCCTTTAAAATGAGCTTTCAGTTTGATTTAGCAGAAGTATGATGAAGTGAAATGTTTTTCTTCCTTGTCCAGTAGGTTCAATACCAAGAAATCAGATCTTCAGGGGCGACCTACGCTGTTTGTGGTTTGGCAACACAATTGATGTACCAACTCTGCATCAGCCACACAGGCTGCCAAAGAGCCTTTGGCCTCCTACTTCCTTATCTTAAATAACTAGTACTGTAATAAGGACATAAGAAAATTCCCTAGAATGCCCTAGAAATTCCCCTAGAATAGTCCTTGGAATAGGTCTGATGGGGGGAGTGGGGGGGAACATCCTATATTTATTAGCACCATTTGTAGAGTATAGAGATTAGCAAAAAGCTCCTTGATGGAACAATTTGAAAACATCCTAGAAAAAGAAAGACACAGCCCACAGGGTAGTGAGCCTTGCATCCATCCCACCCATCTTTAAACTCTTAAGGATAGATATGTGAAGCTAAACTAGGAGTGTCAAAAAGCAATCTGAAGCACTGGACCTATGCACCGCTGGCTAACTCTCTCCTCCTGGGTTTCCTTTGTGCATTCCAACTAGATGTCCCCATGAAATATCTGCAACAGAGAAAGCCAAATCCAAACAGTGTGAAGATGAGTTAGTAATAGGTGAATGATTTACCAGCACAGTTTCATTTATGGACTCAGGGTGATCATGTTGATGACAATCAAAAAAGAGCTCTGAATTCTAGGCTCTGAAATCCCATCTGATGGTTTCTTCTCCACTGACAAAGGATAGGAATGCACTTTGCAAACCTGTGTTCCCAAATATAGGTTCTTTCTCCCACTGTGCAAGAAGCCATCACACATATAGAATTATTTGAACTCATTTAATATCTGTGCAGAGATGGGGGCTAGATGATGAATCCAAAAAGTTGGCACACTTTTATGTGTGTGCTCATGACAAGTGCTCATTTCTATACACTTCCACAATAACCAAAAAATGTCATCTCCTGTACACATAACAACTTAAAACTACAGTCATTGGCTTTTCATTATCTGGTCTCTGTTTAAAGATAGAGGGGACACTGATTTTACTGCGTGTGCTCTAAGAGGAAGGAGCTTATGTGAATAAGGGAATGACAGCTTATCAGTGAGTGCTTTACTGAGCCAATGAACACAGAGTTCAAGGAAACCTGTTCTTTGGGTTTATAGTTTGATTTACAGTGTTCTCCTGTTCTTTCTTCTTGGGTCATGGCTCTTGGTTCCTGCAGGTTGGCTATTCCTTCATTTTTCATACATTCTTTCATTTAAGCACACAAATTTATAGTTTCCTACAACCTGGCATCGATCATGTTGTTAGTAAAGCAGTGGCAAAAAAACCACCAAAAACAAACAAACAAACAAAAAAACCAACTAAAAAACAAAAACAAACAAAAAAACCAATTTAAAAAAACCCCACAGATATCATCTTCCCTTTAGCAAATGATTGTTCATCAAAATTAAGGGCAGCAAATTCTCTAGAGCAGGCAAGCAAACACCTGCCAGCAGTGTTACACGTGTTTTGTGTCTTGTGATAAGCATAAGAAAGAAGCTGTTCCATCTGAGCGTATGAGCAAGATCAGCACAAGGGGCAGCAGAAGGCACTTGCAACATTTCTATGAAAACATGTAATAAGCACTTTCTGCTGGAAGCAGTGCACTGCACATCAGCATTGTTCTAGAGGAAGTGTCTGCTGGCTGTGGTCCCCAGAACCATGAATCAAGAGTTAATCATCCTCCTAAAGTCAGTCACAAGGCATTAAGCTGTGGTTTGAATACCTCAGCTCGAGATCTTCTCTGAAACCTGGCTGCTAGTTAGCTTGTTGCCTTTGCCTATTTTGAAGTAATTTAAATTGAGCAGAAATTTTTCATGCAATTAAATCAACTAATCGTAAATCCAGAGTTTGTAGGATGCATGAATCACTTTTTTTTTTTTTTTTTGGACAAAATCTACAACATTATCTGAAAAAATAACACTATCATATTTATTACATTTGCTCTCTGGTTTCAGTTGCCCTTCCTATTTTCCCAGTTCTTTACTAAACCCTCATTTTGCAAAGCAGCTGAATGAATGCTGTTTGAAAAAACAAATAGGCAACAGGTCAGGAAAATCCATGAACAGTATTGAGTAGAGCTGGCTGGTGGAGATGCCATGAATTTCTGCAGCTTGGCCATTCAGCTCTCACATTAAATGCTTGGTGCTCTCTCTGCGAGGCAGAGGTAATGGCCTGGGCTCCAGCTGTGTCACTACACCTTTGATAAATCCTTATGGAAGATTTGGCTCTCAAGTAACAGGCAGAGATCACATTCTCCTATCGTTTTTCCCAGTTTGGGACCACCTATAAGAACATTTTTAGGTTTTCCCTTGATGAGTCAAAATGTTAAAGCACTGTCCAGCTCTATCAATGGTGAACTTGCATGATTATGTATGAGTTGCACAAGGTCGCATGAGGAGTTTGTGACAGGAGGAGTAGACAGACGTCCTTCTCCCACTTCCTCCACCCATCCAAATTAGGATGACTTCACTATACATGAAGTTGCCATGGAAGCTGTGCTCTGCTAAACACGTGGCAGGTGTGTGTGTAGCTCTCATTATTGTGAATGTGAATTGGCAGAGCACTCCAAAGGAGGATTAAATCCCCTGAGGTGTTACTCCAAATTGTTTTGCAGAAATGATTCCCTGTGCTACATCATTGCACATTTTATCTTAAAATTAAATCATTTTGTTATTATAGTCTTGGCTGGCAGCTCATTCTTTAGAAAAACCTGTGTTCATTTTGATTTTTTTAAGTAAAACCAGTGATGACCCCAGCATACAAAGGACATCAACCTGCTGGAGTGAGAGCAGAGGAGGGCCACCAAGATGATTAGAGGAATAGAGAGCACTTCCCAGGATGAAAAGCTGATAGAATTGGGCATGTTCATCCTGGGAAAGAGAAGGTTTAGGGGTGACCTAATTGCTGCCTTCCAGTACCTGAGGACATCCCACAGAAGAGATGATGAAGATCATTTTACAAGAGCATGCAGTGACAGGACAAGGGTGAATGGATTCAAACTCAAATAGAGTAGGTTTAGATTAGATATCAGGAAAATATTCATTTCTGTGAGGGTGGTGAGGCCCTGATACAGGTTGCCCAGAGAAGTTGTGGATACCACATCTTTGGAAGTGTTCAAGGCTAGATTGTATAGAACTCTGAGAAACCTGGTTCAGTGAAACATGTCCCTGTCCATGGAACTAGATGATCTTGTAGGTCCCCTCCAATCCAGGCCATTTTTTGATTCTACAAAATATATTTTAACTGAAAAAAGTCTTTCACAGGTGTACCCTGAGTTCATGTTCTTGGTATCCTAGAAGTCAGCATGGCCCATAACTGTGATCCAGTTCCAGCTTCATGAGAAAAAGATCCAGTAGCAAATCATGCACTGAGACCATCTCAGCAAGGCACCATAACCATGAACCATGAAACCACACAGCCCTCTGAGATGGCAGCTTATCAGCAGAGCAGCAACAGGAAACTTCACACTTAATTGTGTGCTGTCTTTTGCTTCTGCAATAGGGATTTAAAATCTCATCAGACTGATATTTCTCTGTGTACTGGTGAAAGTAAAAAGCATGGGAACATACAGACCAAGGGAGTTTTACTGTACAAGCACTATTTTTAACTATAAAATAAACTTAAAACCACACTTTCTTTGGGTAAAGAATCATCCACTGTTAATCTTCATAACAGAAAAAGTGGAATCACTAGAAAGAAAAATAACAATTTAGGGAAGAAGTTAATTATGTTCGTTCATGTACTACTAAAAAGAGTTCATCTTTTCTAATGTAAATAGCCCAAATTCTTCTTTGAGTGCTTCATTTCTAAGTCCATAGTCTATCAAACACCCTACCAAAATTCAGTTTGAAAGCCTCTTGTCAAGATTGTATGAAATCAGTTCAGAAGTCTTTAAGATTGTTTCGGAATTAGTTGGGGTTTTTTTCTACATGCAAAAAAGAAGGGGAAAAAAAGCTTCAGGCTTACTCCTCAACATGAGATTTTTTTTCTGCGTGTTTATGAGTGATTCCAATTCTCTGTGGTTCCCCCTACAAACACTGCAAATGTTAACTTCATGTTAACCTAATAGATTTTGTTCATCTGCTTCTGACAAGCCAAGAACACAAAAGAAGCAGCTGCCACTGGATGAACTGTTGCCCTTCCATCAGTAGCTCTCTCCATGACCAGGGAATGATATTTTAAGCCACATGCACTCTGCTTTGCCCAAGACTTCAAAGCAGAGCACGGCATTGTGCTCTGTTTTTGTGTTACTTGTGCCAGGCTTTGCTAGCAAAGGAGATAGCAACAGCAGAGCTCAGCCCAGGTCAGGTAAGGAGAGCATCTCTTCAGACAGAGCCATGGGGAATTCTCTGCTCACATAAATATCAGCGTGCTTCTCAAGGGCTGCTTAGCAATGTGCCTGGAAATCTCAGGAATTCAGATACCAAGTATCATTCAGCACCACTTCAGCATCTAAGTGCTGCACAATATTTTAAGCAGAAAAAAATGCATAGCATTTTTATTGACTGCTTTAGGGAAACAAATCTCTCATATGCACTCTCTTCTTGAGAAGGGCCATTATATTGAGCATTAAAACCATGGAAACATGCTTGAGTTCACATCTTTCTGAATGCTTTAAGCCATTCCTGAAGGCTGATGATCTGCAGGTTTCAATATGCAGTTGGATTATCTGAGCACTACAGCCACATTCCTTGATGCTTGTGTCAAACTTTCTGCCCAGGGTAACCCACCCCTGCCCCTGCAGCGTCAGCCTGAGCTCATGTGCCAGGCTGTGGTTGAGCAAGCCTGTGCTGGGTATGTGTATCACACATGTCTGTCCTGCCAGCTCAGCTGAAACAGCAACAGTAACCCCAGAAACATTCATCAGAGCCCTAAGTTACCCCTTTTTCCTTTCTTCTCCCGCCTTTTATGTGTCCCAAATGTGTCTTTAGGTAATGAGATATCTGGGCATATCGGTTTGCCTGCAGCATCCAGATTCTGACAAAATATTAACAATTAATCTTCAAACGTCATGGAGGGCTATGTCTAAAAAAAAAATACTGGTCTTTCTTGTTCTGCCCTTATGGAATTTTCTGGTTTTCTTCATTTTGTGCATCATGAAACCAGTCTGACCTGGACTCTTGTGACTCTGTCTCGAAGAGATGTAGAGAGCTCTGCATGGGCAGCTTAGGCAGAGGATGCAACCTAATCACCACCCCAAAATCTAAACTGTAAGCTAGTAGCCAGCAAAATTATAGATTACTGATAAAAATGTTGATCCAGTGTTGATAACATATGTATATATATCTTCTGATTTTGTTTTTTCATGCTTCCTTAAAACAAAACTTAGGCCAAAGCAAAGTAAGTGTAGTGGAAACACTGACACGAATGCCATTCTGGAGAACAAAAATAAATATATTGCAAAATTAGTCATGAGAAAGCCCTTCATTTGCAATATGCATGTTTTTCTAGACAATATCTTGCTCAATGAGTATGTGTCCAACTGGCTAAAAAATTTCCTTACGATCTTCCTAAAATGGAGGCACATGCTGGGTTTCACACCCTTAGCTTTTAATGCCAATGATTAACAAATAATTCCAACTAGATAAGGAGCAATCATAGGATTGTGAAAGCAACCCTGACTGCTTAAATATTCTAATACATCAAACCAAGACACAAACCATATTTTTGGGTACCTATGCTGACCTCCAGTTAGCAGTAGGACTTGGTCTCATTGCACACACAGCAATGAAGGCTCTTTGCAGTCTGTGTTCAGCAGTTCTTCCATGGGCAAGAAGGCGATTGCCTGGAAGAGAAGGGGATCTAAGTGAGAGAGGTAGACAAACTCATGAGGTAGAGAAACAAGTAGCAAAGCAAGAATGAGCATGAGAGCAATGAACTTCACACTGAAAGAGAAGGCTGATTCCTTTTGCCTTAGTGAAGCAAAGAAGCAATAAGATCACTTGATGTGGCGTTTCATTGGACAGAAGTACCATTTATTTTTTAAAAACTAAGTACACTGCCAAATTCACTGCCTTCTATTAAGGAGTCTTTGGAGATCCTGAAGCTGGGACTGCACTTTTTCTCTCCTGTGAATAGGAGAGGACAACCTTGTAGCTGAAATATCACCCAAGCTTTTCCTGGGGTGTCCTAATGAAAACATAGCCAAGGTCCCTGAAAGGGTGTGGGAGAATGACAGACAATATTCAGCCTGGATAGTAGGAACAGAATGAAAGACAATTCAGCCTGGATAGTTGGAAAAGGTTTTTTCGCCACAAGGACAGTCGGGCAGTGGGGCAGGGGTCCAGAGCTCCTGAAGACCCTCTCATTGAAGGTTTTTAAGACTCAACTGTATAAAGCCCTGAGCAACCTGACCTCATTCAGAGGTGACTTTGCTTTGGTCAGGTTGTTGGGAGTGGACATGCCCAAAGCTCTTCCCACCTTGAATCATTCCATGATCCTGCATATTTTCAACATCTTCTTTTCCAAGCAATGGAAGAGAAGTCCCTGAGTGCTGTTCATCAAAGCCTGCAATCTCCCTGTCCATGCTGTGGCTCAGAAAGACAAGCTTCCCTGTGCATTGACATGCTCTCCTGCTCCTGCAGGAACCTACTGTCAGATTTTCATCTCTACCTGAAGAATGTTGAGGAGACTATAATGTTCAATCAGAAAGCAGAGAGATCTCTGCTAAGATTTGTTTTGTCTGATGCATTTGAGAAGGAAGAGAGAACAAGGAGCAGCCAACTTAGTCCAAGTGGTCATAGCTCTTAGAAGCAGTGACCTCAGCAGAAGTTAGCAGGAGACAACTCAGCCTCTGTTCTTGCTTCTTTGCTATAGAAACTCACTCCTCCCACACACAAAGAGGACTCTGGGCCACAACTGCAAGAGGCATGGATGCGTCCTTATCCAAATGAGAGTGCAAGTGTTGCTCTGAGGTGGTGAGTATAAATAAGTTTAGCAATCAAGTGCTTCCTTGTATACATGCAATTCCTAAGCAGAGCTTGACTGTTCTTTATAATTATCTAATCCAAAGGCTATGGCATCAAAGCAGGTCAAAACCCAGTGAAGAATACCCAAACAAAGCTTCAAATAGCCATTTCTGAAATATACCCTATCAGGCATTATGTTAACTTACATGAGAAATTGCACTGTTTGGATGTGAACCAGCCATTACTTGAATGGGACCATCAGGTAGCCTGGCCATCTTCTGGGGACATTCAGCTTTTCTACTGTGTCTAGAAAAGGTTGTCACATTGCTGTGCTTGTGCTGTGCTGATAAATGGCAGACAGCTGGTTTAAAAGCAAGATTAGATAACTGCAGTAAGATCATGGGAGCAGAGGCAAAAGGGCATCCTTCAGCTGCTGCAGAGCTGAGCAGGGTGATTGCAGGCCCTGTGCCTGGGCCAGCCCCTGCGTCCCATGTGCTGGCTTGAGGCTGCTGTTGAGCAGGACCTCAAGATGGTGACACTTCAGGCTGCAAGTCCTAGAGCTCTGGCACAATGAGTAGTGGCGCTATTTTGGAAACACTGCTTTGTTGCTACATTTGGGAAGAGATGTTGATGCAGCCTTGAGGAAATGCTAAAGACTGCTGTGGAGATATGAGGAGATGAGATTTTTCTCTCTTTAGCGGAAAAGCNAAAAAAAAAGCTGTTTTCATGTTCTGTGAGCAGAGTTTTTCAGCAAAGATCAGAGGGGCATTTTAATGCACACATTGTAAAACCAGAAATGAGGTCTGCATCATTTAAGCAAGATTTGGTTTCATCAGGACAAAAATCCCTATGCTTTGTTGAACAATGCCAGTGCTCAGAAAGAAAACCGCTGTACTTGTGTACTAAAATCAGTCATGGCCTTGGAATCACCATACTGAAACCATCATCAGTTGGGGTAACTATGAATCAAGTGACATTTGATGAAAGCCTGAAAGATGTCCCAGCTAGAGCCTTTCAGAGGTTTCTGCGATGGGAAATTTCAGGATTGCGTTAATGTATTCTGCATTTTTAACTTCTCATGCAAGCATTCATGTACTGTGAGGCAGAATGAAAAGATGGATTTATACTGTCACTCAAACAGATGGGCCAGACTCTGCTCCAGATTGCAGCTTCATGAATCGCTTTATACTTGTGTAAAATGGAAGTCAGATGCAAAGAAAATATACTAGGGTGTGGCTTAATGCTTCAGGCCTCATTCCTCTTCTCCCATCTCAACACTGCTGTTTTAGAAAATAGGGCAAGTGTAAATAAAGGAAAATTGTCTGCAAGATCATCACTGCACATATCTCCAGAGGCCACTGGGAGTTTCCAATGTGGGATGCCTTCTGAAGGCATCTCTACTAAATGTGGATCAACACAACATTATCACTATGAAAACAATCAGGTCTGTAAGGTTAAAAGCTGGGAAAATGATGGATTTTCACGCTTACAGAAACCTTCTTTTACTGTTTTGTAATTTTCAAACTTACACATTATCAAATTTTAAATATGCTTTAATTAATGCATTGTTTATAGTGTAACAGTATCTAGGAGTTGTTGAACTCTGTTGGGTGAGGTCGTCTAAAAAACAAAGTCAAGTGACAACTCCTAACCTTTGTGTTCTGTACCTCTGTGATTTTTCATGTGCTAGACAAGATGAGAGGAAAGATAACATCTCTATAACTAATTTAATGGGTGAAGGTGTGGGTGTTGACATCTTTGAAATGGGTCTTAATGTCTCTACAGCTTTGGGCAGCAGGTCCCTGACACCCTGGCTCCTGAAACAACTGAGTGGGTCTGCACAAGCCTGAACTTCTGAACTATGGGGTAAAACAGTAGGTTCAGGAGGGGCATATGTGGTAAGCAGTTCAGGAAGGCTGTACCTTCCCAGTATTCCCAGACAATGGGGAAAGGAAGAGGCAGCATGAGGCCGGGAGTTTGGGATAAAAGGAGGCTGCACCCTCTGAAATATCAAGAGAGAAAACCCTGCAGGTGTGTGCCCCAGAGGATTCTCTCCCTTCATCTAAATAAAGTTGCAGGACTCCTCTGTCTCATTTTTGGACACAAACCTCAGGTGTTTGTGGATTTTGCTGACAAAAACAATAACTAGAGATAAAAGACAGTGGGAAACTATCCCTCAGTTTCTCACCCAAAGTGGTGTGAAGCAACCCTAAAGTTAATGCAAGCCCTGCAGCTCTGTAATAGGGCTGATACTGCTTCCAATAAAGCAAAAATTGCTTGCAAGAGGGAGCAATATAAGGAGAATCAAAGTAGAAATGAGAAGTGGAAAACTAGAACAGCAAGAAGAAGAAAAATCCACAAATCAAGCCAAACAAACAAACAAACAAACAAAGAAGAAAACAAAATGCACAAGGCAGAAAAGGGAAAAAACCCAGAGATGGTAGTTTTATAACTTTTAAGGCTCAAAATCATGCTGTGACATGTAACTCCAACTGCTGGAAAAAATTATATGTAAAATCCGTAATTTTTGTATTTTTTCTGAAAGAGTGAATGAAAAAAAAAGCCAAGGTCTATCTCAGTGGGGGTGTACATCTGTTTTGTGGTGATTGACACATCTCTGCTGCACTATGGATAAGTGATTGTCCACACCACTTCCCCAGCTTTTGACATGGTAGCAACTTCCACCTCCTGAACTGGCCCACACCTGACATGATTTGGAAAACAGAGTCAAATTTGGAGACCTGGAGCCTCCTCAGCTGCATTTCTGCCTCCTCCTGGGCTGACTAATCAACTATGTTGGTTTTAACAGACAGGCTTCTTGTGCTTATGTGCTGCATTTTTTGTATTTGATGACTTCACAGCAAATCACCTTTGACTCATGTTGCCTCAAGCCATAAAATGCAGATGTGCTAATTCAGATTATTATAAATCCATGCACTTGTGCAATTTTGCATTTATAAAATTTAAAGCACCCCTATTCATATGGATATTGCCCAAAATGGTGTGTATTGTGATTTCCAAAAATCTTGTGTGTGCTGATGTTCCAAAGACTTCTGTGGCACAAATTCAGAGCAGTGGCATGTATTAACATGATTGGCATCTCAAAATATGTGGAAATTCCTTTTAACTACCTCAGACATAACATTTTTGTTGATATTTTAGAAAATACATTTAGATAATATAGGACCGTTTCCTTTTTTTCTGTAAGAAAAATGAATGAATATTCACTGAATGGCTTCCTGCAAGTGTATTTGAAGCTAAAAAACCTCATGTTTAAAGATGAGATAGAGTCAAGGTAACTGAGTGGTTTTACAGATTAAAAACAGAAGCAGCAGCTTCTGACACTCAATTTATTCTATTAAAACCAACACTAACTCAGTTAGGATCTTCCCTGAAGAGAAAATTTGGTCTTTTTAAAGGAAAAAAATAATCAGCAATTGAATAACAGAAATGAACAGCCTACTCTTATTTTCTTAGTTTAGCAGCATTCATAAAATAGGCAATTTCAAACCCAGTGGCACAAGTTAGCATAATTCTTTAGGTTCCCAGTTTGGGAAACAGTGGGAACAGAAAGAAAGAGGCTCTTTCAAAGGGCAGTTCAAAACAGGAGCCTAAATTAGGCTATTTTCATTCATTTTATATACTTGAATATACTTTAATTGAAAATCTGGAGATGTGCCTCTGGGTCACTGAGCTCAGACTAGGCTGTGGCAAACAGGCTCTCAGTAATCCTCCTAAAACAGGGCACTCCAAGTTCCCCCCCTTCTTTAGGATAACCCAACAGATTTCAGGTTAGGCACTTCTGATTTCCAAACTGAATTGTGACCTGGTCAGTATGTGCCCATCTGTTGCTCTGCCAGCAGTCAATTGGTTTCAGGTTACACATGCCCTTGTCTCTGGTGTCACCTCCTCCAGTGCAGCAACAGCCAGCAGTGGTGTGTCCTGCATTTCATAATTGCCTGCATGCAAGGAGTAAATGGCAGAGCTGATAACAGACTCCTTTATCCCTTGTAATTGAGGCGAGCAAAGTGCACTTGCAAAACCTGCAATTTGGATTGAAGTCTGATTTCATCTGTAGCTCAAAAGAGCTAAGGAACAGTCTCAGATAAGAAGCTTTTTAATTTCACATGTCAAAAACGGCAAAAGAGAAAGATTTTAAGACAGACTCTAGTATTTTTCTGGTCTGGTATCAAGAGAGTGAAAAACAATTAGAAAATGAAGTTAGTGATAAATAGGAAAATGTTTTCTAGGAGAAGACATCACATTTCTTTCCTGCCAGACTTCAGGTCTGATCAAAAATTGGAAGATTTTGGCTTGTCAGCATTTCAGAAAAAAGTGCTACAAACTGACAAGTTCTTGACACACTTTAAAGTGCACTGGTTGTGTAATCCTCAGGCATCTTGAAGTAACAAGGGAATAAATAAAAGAAAAAAAAAACATTCAGTGTTTGTTTTCAAAACTCAGTGTGGAAAAGCAATACTAAATACTTGTCAGATGCACAGGGTTCTTTGGTAAACACACAGTTTAGCTGGCATTTAACTTTGAAGTCACACCACAAAGTCACACCAGGCAGTTATGCATGTGAACTCACAACCTGCAGACATATTTCAAAACTGGACAGGACTTCAGTTGCGTTATAGAGAGCAATAATGGAAAGGATGGCTGCTAAGCATTTCTGATTACAAATACCTTTTGTTTTTCATTCTTCCTCAAAAAGGAGCATACCTGGTCCAGCCCTGGAAAGTTTCTCATGGCCTACATGCAGCAATACATAGCAATAAACAGAATAGGGAGATTCTGAGTGAGAGCTCACCGTGTTTCATCTCACTTTAGCAACTGGTGGAGAAATGACTTCTGACTATCTTCAGTTCCCCAGCTCCTACTGAGCAGTAACAGCCTCTGGTGCATTGGAAATACCTTGCCAAGTACACACAGTGCACCCAGCTTGCTGCACTGAGCATGTCCTTGGCACTGACTTCTGCAGGTGCCCAGCTGGGCAGAGCAAGCACTAAGACAGCCTCTGGGTGCTATGACCACACTTTGCATGGCCATGACTGAGGCAGCATTCAAACTCCATGGCACCAGTGGACAGCAGAGCACCCCTCAGGAGCTGGAATATAAACCTGACCTCAAGGGTGCAATGGATAGATGACTTTTTTGCCTGGAATAGGAAAATCATGTGCAAATAAGTGATTTTTAGCAAACTGCTGACTTGCATCTGAGAATAAGAAAGCTTGCCAGAACACTGGGAGAAATGGGTTAGATCATTAATTAATTAGTGCTGTTATGGAAGGCAGTCCACTGCTGTTACGGTAGTGAAAGAGATGCTGCTGTTCCCCTTCTGCTTCTGCCTTCATCATGCTCAGGGATTATCTAGACATGGGTTCAGGGAGTGATTAAATGATCTGATGCAATGGAAAAATACTTTTTTCTTTTTTTTTTGTCTGTGAGGGCGTGCTAGTTTCTTTTTGTCTGAGCACCTTGCTTGCCTGCAACTGCTCAATCTCTGGCTTTGATGCCACAAAAGCACCTGCTGGGTCTGATGGAAGAGGTAGGAAGAGGCAGAGCAGGACTGTTTTTTGCATTGGCAGCCTGCAATTACACAGCTAAAGCCGAACATCAAAGTGCAAACACACACCAGGAAAAGGAAATGAGTTACCATTTTAATTATTTGCCTATTTGAAAGTCAACTGGAAAGCCTAAGTATAATAGATTTTCTTATTTTATTTAAACATTATACAGATGTATTGTTATCAGAATTTCTACTTCTCATAGCTATCCAATTTCCCATCTGACCTAAGCATTGTAAAATCAACTTATTTAACTTCTCACTTTTTTTTTTTTTTTCCCCAGTTCCTAACAGTAGAAATAATAGTGGTTTGCTATGGGATGTATAGATATTGAATTATTTCAGGTTTGTAAAATCCTTTACCTTCTGAAGATTAAAATGCACATATGTACCAAGAACTCAGACAGAAAATCTCTTTGTTTATGAGATATATTTCTGAAAAATGTTTTTTCTTTCAGAGAAGGCAACTCTGAGAGGGTCACTTAATTTTTTTTAAATCTTCTTCACCTCCTTTCAGTGAACCACAGAGCTGGAGGACTCTTCTAAGAGTTCACCAGCTACTTAATATCAGTTCATGTCTTCCAGTACAGGCATGATGTGCTATGGGACAACTCTCAGAAGTTCACCCACATCTTTCTGCAAGTGATTACTCCAAAATCTTCCAGCTGACACCTTCTTGATTCCTTGATGCCGTAATATTCTACATGTTTCAGCACCTGAAGGAAAGAAGAGTTTTAAAGCCAAGTTTCTTTATATTTAAATTTATTAAATTCCTGGCAGTTTTGAACACAACAGGATTTTCATGCTGATTTTAATTACAGTGACATTTCCTATTATTCTACCCCAGTTGGAGCATTATGTAGATATTTCAGTAGTGTCCTAACCAACACGGAATTAACACTGTTATTTTAACAGTCAATACAATAACCAAAGTAATAGTTTCCAGGAAGCTTTCAATAAATTTCCTAAGTTTTTTAATAGGAGAAATAAACACCATTTAAATGATAACATGTTTTTCCAGGAACAAAGGAGTTATATTTGTGCACACAAACACTTACACATACAGGCTATGCAGACAAGTATTTTGTGTGTCATCTTTCAGAAAAAGTTGGCAGAAAATGAGTCCTCAGTGGAAAAAAGCCAGGCAAACTAACAGAAAGGTGATATTTGTATTTGACTTATGGAATCAGATTCCACTATAATTTCCAACTTTGCAGTGTACTGTGGGGAAAAAAAAACAACAAAACAACCAAACAAAAACCAGACTCTGCTGACATCCTTCTACAATTTGGGTGCTTACACAGAAATTGCAGTGAACAGAGTCTCTTTTCCCCTACATCCAACTATTCTCAGCTCTGTGCTTCAGCATGATGATCTTCCAGGTGGACTGACACAACTGGTTTGGGGATGCACTAAAGCCCAGCTTGGTGAATTGATCTGCATTTAAGTTATCCTCCTATTTTTCTTTATTTCTCTTTTGTTTTGTCTGTTTTCTATAATTTTCTATAATTTATAATTTATAATTCTATAATTTTCCTGGTGAATCTCACTATGCTGAACTTCAGAGAGGTATATTACAGTGCCTCAGAGGAATGATACTCTCAGTCAGAAAACTGACAAAATCATTAAACCATAGGCTTAGTCTGTGCTTAAATCCCATCCTAATGCTATTTATTTTTGCTATGATTATTTTTATTTAGATTTTGGATAGGGGCAGCACTTTAGAAAGCAACTTTTTCCCATAGAACCAGTGAAGAAAATAATTTAAAAAACACCAAAAGAATATGAGGAAATAAATGGCTGTTTCTAAAAAGAAAAAGTGAATAGAATTAATCATCACTCCTTTTGTTTGTTTTATTAATAATTCCTCATCAAAATAAATAATGAATTCCCAATAAAACCTTCAAAACCAACTTTCTGGAAAAAAGTCTCTTTCCAAACAGCTGAAAACATCACTTGTTAATTTAGATTCCCTAGACAAAGTGCTGTACATCAAGCTGTACATACACATCATGCTCATTCTGTTCACAAAATTAACACACGTAGTTGCTAAAAACTTCTTGAATTCCTCAGTACAGTGTCTTCCCTTAAAAAAAAAGCCCTAAGTTTATAGTTGCAACAGATGAATACATATTATCTACCTGCCTCCTAGAAACAGCCAGAAACAGTTTCACTGCAAAGTAAACAGGATGTGTTCATTCACCTGTATAAGTATGTAGTGCTAAGCTGGCATAATTACTCTGCAGTAAAAAAAAGGTCAAATTTTATAGTGAGATAATCATCATGTATGAATTAATGCTCCAAAAAATAAGTCTTTGAGTACAGCTCTTCACTTTCTAAAGGCATGTAAGTAGGACATTGCTCTTGCAAAGCCACCTGGGGAACAGCACCTACTGGCTCAGTAAGGAGTTGATTTCAGAGCCTATAGGACCATGCAAATGCTCATTTTCTCACACCTTTCCAAAACAAGAAAAGGCAGTCCCCAGGTTTGTTTACTGTCTGAATTTTTAAAAATTACTCCCAATACACTGTGCTAACATCTTCATCAGAGGTGATGAAGGGATGGTGACCCACCTATGAAAGTGCAGCAGGGTTTGTAAGGACATATCATATTTTTGTTAGACAGATAGCACTGAAATAAACGGGTAGCTCTTGTGTGAAAGGATCCGTTTTCTTTAATTTTGTTCACTCTAAAGTCAGCTTTCTGTGAACCACTGCAGGCATGTAATCTTTGTGATCTTCCCTGTAAAGTGGATGGCTGATTACCCACCCAGGTCATGTTAGCTCCCAGACTGGGGAACTGACTTGACTGAATAACAACCAAGCCTGGGATTTTTGCTCCCAGTATTCTCTTCACCCTGTTCATTTCCTACAGCACTTCACCGTACAGTCACACACCACTTCTGCTTGTAGAGACAGTGATAAGTCAAAGTGCCCAGGATTGCATCTAGAAAGAAAAGGTCATAATTTGTCATTATTTGCCAAAATTCTGTTTACAAGCATTCAACATGTGGTGAGTCCAACCTCTCACATGTTGACACTGAAGAAAAATCTGCTTTTATCCCCATGTAATTCCTGCTAATTGCTGTGAGCAAGGAGCCCGGGATCCTTTGTTGAGCTGATTCAACTCTCTAATCCAGAAGAAAGCTATGCACCTTTTGGAGGGAAGATTTTCACTGTTTATTTTTGAGGGGTTCCCCCCACCCCGTGACAGTCACTTAATCACATTACAAATAAGACCAGAGCATACCAGAGCTATCAGGAAGTTGGTAGACCAACCATTCCCCTTGGGCACAATAAACCATCACACTGACTTGGTTACTCATTGTCTGACTCTCCTCAGTCTCAGGAGCTTTGTAAAACACCGATAAAACACAGTTTTAGGGAGGTCCTATAAGGGATAAAATTTTGGCTTCAAGAAAGCAGTAACAGCGTGACAAACAAAGAACAAATCTGTCACCAAACACAGATGTCCCATCTGATGTGTCTCACACACAGAGCAATATTAATTAAATGATGCATTTCACTGACAAATCCAGGTAGGTCAGTGCCTTTGAGCTAGGCAGACTTTTTTTTCCATGGAAGTAATTAGCATAGAAGTACTATTGGAGAGAAGGACAGGGAGTGCCTTTATCTTATACAGGTGAAATAAGTTACAGCTGAGGAGTAGAACTGGAGTGAACTCAATAGGTCAGACTGAACCATATCTGTCTGGTCACAATGACCATGGTACAACCTCATTATGTAAAATACACCTCTATTTTCTACAATCTATTGTTACTCTAAGGCAATTACAGAGAAACTCATATGGTTTTGTGCAATGACAGCCTGCGGTGGTTACAATTTGAAAATGAAAATTGAGACTCAAAGCACAGCAGAATGCAGAGGCAGGAACATCCAACCAGTGTCATGAGGATGAGACAGAGATACCACAGACCTTTTCTGCTCCTGCACATGAAACCTGAACAGTAACAGAGACTTTTTTCCTAAGGTCATTGGGAACTTTTGGGCTGGTCTCTGATAATGTGGAGCCAGAAGAAAAAAAGTCATCGGTAAAGAAAAGAGACAGGATGATACAGCTTCACCTGTTTAGAGAGGCTGGATCAGGAACGGTAAGGTGCATGCATTTGTATGGCATGACCAGCAAAATGTCCAGCTTGTATGTCATGTCCAGCTACCCTTGCAAAAAACTAACCTAGAACTACTTTTTTTTTAATACCATAACATTACTGGACAACAGAATCTTAGTGAACAGAAAAACTATTTATTTTCTTGTCTGGAACACAGAGGAAATTCTGCTTTTCCAATTAAGTCAGTGCTTTAGAATCCTCAAAACACTGTCTTAAACAAGTGGTTTATCTCTTTGTTGTTATGAGTGAAAGCATCTATTAGCGGGTTGCTCTAAGAATCAGCAGCAAAATGTCAAATTAATCCTTCCACAAAAGGCTGAGAAGATGGCATAAAAAGAAAGTGATGGTACTAAAATAATAAATTGCTTAAAACAGTTTAAATTTACTGATTCAATTCCTAATATCCTGCTTTAAATCAATACAAAGATAAATTGGGACACTTACCATTTAAACCTAGTTTAGCTCATGAGTTATTTAAAGCTACACTTTTGAAATCTGTGATGAGCATCTACTTGTAGATTTATACCAGTTTAACAACATTTATTTAAAATTTATATCCATAGCCAAGCTAGTGCATCATTTTCATAGCCAAAATTTTCATACTATATGCATTTATTGTTCCCCAGAGAGGGGTTATTTTTTATATAACTCTTTTTAAAATGAGGGTATATTTACTCATTAGCAAGTCTTTTAGCCTTCTTGATTGCACATATATCTTTGGGAATGTGAAAGGAGGCACATTTTGCTTTTGGAGAGACAGGAAAAAGAGCCACTTCCCCGCACACCCAACCATGCACCCAGGCTCTCATTGTCTGGTGGAGACATCTCTGTCCCCGGCAGCACTGGTGCCCTGCAAACACTCTGCTTCTCGGACGTGCAGGACACCAAAGCTTCCACTTTCAGGATGGGTTTTCTGGGCTCTTTATCAACTGCTCATGTGTACAAAGGTCTCAGAGCTGGCGCAAGGTTTTGGAGTTACATCCCGAGCAGGGCTGGTGCCGCATGGTCACCGGGCAGTGATGCTCTGAGCCACTTAATGCTGCTAAACCCATGGCGAGCAAGGGGCCTCGTCCTCCAGAGCAGCGAGACGTGGGCCTGCAGTGACACGGGGAACAAGCCCTGTGGGCGACTTGCCGAGGCTTGGGGCTGGGCAGGTGGATGTCCTTTGGGGAGGGGGATGGATTTTGGGGAAGAGGATGCCCTTTGGTGAGGGGTAGACGCTCCTCAGAAGAGGACGACCTTGGGGAAGGTCGGTGTGGGGAGGAGGCCGGGCGGGGCGGGCCCGGCCCGGGGGCGGGGAGGCGATGAGGCGGTGAGGCGGTGGCGGCGGCAGGGCGCATTGGAGCGGTGCGATGGCGGGGTGGGCGCTGCGGGGCTTGGCGCTGGCGCTGCTGGCGGCGCTGCCCGCGGCCGTGCTGGGCGACACGCCGGCAAACTGCTCCTTCGCCGAGCTGCTGGGCTCCTGGGAGCTCCGCGTCTGGCGGGCCGGCGGCCGCCACGGCAACTGCTCGCAGGCGGGTGAGAGCGCGGCGGGCCCGGCCTGCGCCCTCCCTGCCGAGCCGCGGGCTGAGGGGTCCCGGGAGCGGGGCGGGGGGAGCGGCCGCTCCGTGCCCGGAGCCCCCGGGGCCGGCATGGGCGGCGGGGAGGCGGCTTCCTGAGCTGTTGCGGTTCCGTCTTAGCGTGCGGTTTTGTTTCTCTTTTGTTCCTTCCGATTCGGACTTGACTAGGCCTCTGCATGGGCCCCGTGGCTCATGCCGGCTCGCTGCCCCTCTCCCACAGGTGTCTTCCTGCGAGGCTGCCAGAGCGGGCAGTCGGGGAAGCCTGACAGCATCCAGACAGATGGAAGCATCACTTCCCTCGAGGGAGGAATAGTAGTGTAAAATAGGAGTTACTATTTAATAATCGTATGTCAGTGTCATTTTAAAAATAGTAGGTGCTTTGCATTTTTCTGTGTCGTCTGCCTTTTGATCAGAGGAGACAAGTGGCAGTACCCAACAGTGGAGGTGAGGTGCGTGGTAGGGTTGGAGCACTGCTGTGAAGGAGAGTAGGATGAGTGATGCCTCGTCCCAGATCTTGTAAAGGAAGAGTTGTCATTGCAGACACAGTGCCTGAGTGACACAGCATCCAGGACCTTTGTAGCTCTACAGCAAGTTGTGTTTAAATAAGTGATGTTTTCCAGTCACAGCTGTTCAGTGCTGCTGCTAATAAGATGTGCAGATACTGTCTAGTAGTGAAAAAAATTAGCATACTGACCCACTGACAGGTAAGTGGAGGTCTTGAAGTGTCTCGATGCCCTTTTGCAGAAGACTATATTCAACTCATACTGTATTTTAGATCCTCAGGAATAAAATAGATGTTACAACATCCTTTATAAATTTTTAAAAATTATTTTTGTCTCTTCCGTACAGTGATCATGCCATAATATTTCTTTCTTTCTTTTAGGGCCTGTGGAGAAAACAGTAGTTGTCAATCTTCAGAAGCTAGATGTGGCTCAGGATACTCTTGGCAACTATGGTTTCTTCACTTTGATTTACAATCAAGGCTTCGAAATTGTGATAAATGACTACAAGTGGTTTGCATTTTTTATGGTGAGTTAACCTGGTGTGTTCTACACCACTGGCTGTTGCCATAATGGTCTGTAGTTAGGCTTCTCTTAAGTTCCTGAGTGCCACGGTGGATCAGTTGGGACACTTGATGATTTTTGGCTCTAAGGTTTGCCTGGATTACCAGATAAAGCATTTCTTCTTTTCTTTTTTTCAGAATATAAGAATCAGAGAATATAAGGATCAGTGGTTGGGTAGGGAGCAGAGAGAGGGAAGAGGTATTCCACACTATCCATTTTCTGAAAAAAATACAGATGCTGCTAGTTTCCCTTCTGGGCATGCTTAAATTGAAAACCTTCATGAAACTAACTTTCCTGGTAGTCTGGATTTTTTTTTTTTTCACCCCATGGACCCAAGTCAAATAGCAAATACCATTGCTTTTATCTTTCCTTACAAGTGTTGTCAAATGCGTCAAAACTTTAGAGCCATCTATCCTCCTTGATGGAAGATTTCTGGGATCTAAAAATTTTATTTCTGAATACTACTCTAATATCTGAGGACCTTTCTGCTGCCTCTAGTTATTCCTTTGGAGTAATACTGTTCTCTTCAGTCCCTGTTAATGCCTTCTGGTCAAGCTGAAAACAGTGATGTTAGGCAGGGGTTAGACATGAGAAAATACTCTTGTTAGGAGCACTCTGCTGTTCTTCTGATGAGTGGCATGGTAAATCTGAAGGGTGATTTGAAGTAATCTCAGCAGAATGGCTTTACTACCTGGAAGACAGCTGCTTGGTGTGGCAGGGCTTCTCAGCTGGTGAGTGCAGCCCTGGGCAGGAGCAATGAATGTGGTTTTGCTTGTTTCAGAAAGCATGATCTTGTGTCTGACTTGAGATGAGTCAATAGTAAACATCCAGGCCTTGTCCAAGCATAAAATCTCTGAACTTTGGCTAGTACTAAGAAGCGTGAAGAAATAATCTGGCATTAAATTGTCTTTCTGGGAGCCGTGATAGATGGTTTATTTTACAGCAAAATAAGATGTTTTAAAGTCAGTGTTTTCAGATATTAACAAAAGCAAGTGATCCCTTCTTTCAGGAGAAATGGAACCCTTACTGAACAGAAATTAGATAGAAGGCTCCAGTTTAACCGCAGCCTCCTTACAGCTTCCATCTGGGCTGATTTAGGCTCATGTAAGGGAAAGGACTTTATAGAGTGTTTAGCACAACTACTGGGAAAGTTATTTACATGCTCATTGTTGTGGGCTAATCCCAGTAAACAGCAAAGCACCACTCAGCCATCAGTGCATTGGGGGAGTGAATTGGAAGGACAGAAGTGCACAAACTTGTAGGCTGAGATGAAGGTATTTTAATAGGTAAAGTAAAGCTGTGTGTGTATGCAAGCAAAGCAAAATGAGGAGGAATTAGTTCACTACTTGCCACCAGGATAACTTGCCACCATAATAAGCAGATGTTCAGCAATATCCAGGAAAGCAGGGCTTCATTGTGCACAACTCCTATGTAAGAAGGCAGGTGCCATGATTCTGAATGTCCCTCTTCTCTCCTTTCCCCAGCTTTTATTTCTATGCATGATATTGTTTGGCATGGAATATCTCTTTGGTCAATTGGGGTCAGCTTTCCCTGCTGTGTTCCCTCCCAGTTTCTTATGCACCCCCAGCCTATTTGCTTTCAGAGCTGAGGAGCAGATGAGGCCTTGGTGCTGTGTCAGCACTGCTCAGCTAAACTAAAACATCCCTGCATGAACAACACTTTTCTTCACAAATCTGAAATGCGACATTATGTGAGCTACTATAAATAAATTAACTGTCAAGACCTAGTGCACTCTTATAACTGGAAATTTTTAAAATAAGAATGCAATTTTTTAAACAAGACAGTCTTGTACTTGAACAGAAGCAAAGTATGAGTGAGAAACACCCGACTGACATTCTCATCTGTATAAGACAGTGAAATTACATTGTCATGATATGCACTCCTCATAGATTTGGTGGGTGATCCAGCAAAAACTGCAGAGACACTGAAGGGTAATCTAACTGAGCAGAATTGCTCTGAAACTTCTCAAGCTGGCACACCTCTATGAGCTCACCTGCAGTGGGAAGACCTGTCTCAAATTGGAATTGCTGCCTCCGTGAGGACAGCAGAGCACTGCATGCTGTAGTGTTGTCCATGAACTCGGTTTTGAGGTGTCATTTCTGGCAAGGGGAGAATTCAGCAGTCATTGTTGAACTCATCTGAGGTGAATATAGTTGAACTAGCAGACTTTGGGCTGATATTTTACACTTATTAAACACAGAGTTGCTTTACAAGCCAGTATGCTAGGCACTAAAAGAGTTGATGATTATCAAGTAAAATTCCTGAATGAGGAATTTAATCATAGAAACAGTGTGGCCTGCTCTGGGATATAAATGGATCTTCATTATCAACTTCAAGACCGCTGAAGGCTGCTGTTGTCCATAACCTTGTGAAATACATCCCCAGAAGATGAACACTCATGTCATGTATTGCATTGATTTCATGTATTGCATTGATTTGCAAAAGTACTCTTAAAACAACATACCAAAACTGTTACACTTTTGGCTTAAGCTGAAAGAAGCTTCTGATGGTCATCTGATTCATCTTGCTGCTCTAAACATAGTAAGTTAAATATACATCTGAGCAGTTGCAATACACAATAGCTTGTGTTGTATGGTCATGAATGCGTCTCGGCCCTTTGTAAGCTAATGGATTCATTCTTAGTTTTGAAGTTGGCTTCAGTATTAAGAAATAGCCAGCTTGCTTGGGTCATTGTTCAGTAATGGGGAATTCATCAGCAAGATGTATTTAAATTAAAGACTTCTTTCCTTAAACACCATAGGGAGGATTAGAGCCCAGTTCAGTTACCCTCTCTAATAATTTTGCTGCTGTAAAAAGAACAAGAGATTACCAACATGTAAGTCTGTTGCTGAGAATCATGAGGAAATAGCACAGCACTTACTAAATGCATTTTTTGCTGCAGACAGCTACTTGCTGTTATTGGGCAACAACATGTGATGTGTCTGCAAAACTCCCAGTTTCACAACTGTCAGTGGGCACTTGGAGGGAGGAAGTGGTTCCTTACATACTACTTGACTTTGTGACATATTTAACTGTGCATATCTGTTTACTTTTAATCCAGAAAACATTGCACTACATATGAAATAGAAATATAACAAGTCTGAGATTGAGCAGAGGGAGGATTTGCCAGGTACAATGAGCAGCAGTATTTAAGCCAATGCAGTATTTTGTGAGTTTCAGGCACAGAAGTGCCACTTCTGCTAATTGAACCTTCGGTGCATTTTTTCCTAGTGGTAAAGAATTAAGCTGTTAATTGCTGACAGAAATGCTGTGGACTTGTCTAAGTGGTGGCTTTATCAGAGCTACTGTACTGTGTAGATACGGACACAGCCTGTTTGGCTATGCATGTTTCAATGAGTTTTTAATAGCTTCTTGTTCCCGTGACTTACTAAACAGGCACCCACTGAAACATTTGTAGGGTCTCATTGCCTTTCCAATGTATTTGTTCTTTCACTTGAGGCATGTGGGGAAATTACTTTATATATCAGACGAGTGGATTGGGTGAATTTATCAATTCTATTTTTCCTCAGTTTACTTTAGTATCTGAAGTAAAGATGCTCTAACAGTGGGATTTTTCCTAATTATTGTTGTACATAGAATTAAAGTATTCCAAATTAAATGCAGCATCCTACTGCATTCTTGCATTCTGCTTCTATCACAAAATTACTTGTTTAATGTGTGCTTCTGATACATCCCTGTACTGAACTTGGATGTGAAGTTAGTGTACTTGACAGAAGCTTGGTCATGTGCTTCTGCTGGATCATACAAGGATTCTTTAGGGTTATGCAATATGTGAAGCTTTAAAGATATATATGTATTTTTTTTTTACCCTAAGGTATGGCAAAAGAAATAGGAACAGCATAACACAAGAAGCTAGAGTGAGGCTGAAAGGAAAGTTGAGGCCAACTTGATGTCTTTGAGGTATTTATTTATTGTTAAGATTACTGCTTTGAGACGAGACAGTCTCCTAAGTTTTTCACTGTTTGTCCCTTAAGCGAAGTGGTTTTACTTCTGACTTCTGAGATGTTCTTTAGCAAATACCAGAAGACTGGCATTTTTTCATATTGAAATGTTACACTACTTCAGAAAAAAAAAAGAGATAGATTTTAGAATACTTCACCACTCAAGTTACTAATATTTTCCAAACTGACTTGGTGACATCGTTGTCATATCTTTTTCTCTCTTCCCCAGTGCTCCCAAGTTTGGTTAAAATCAAGGACCACTGTTCTGAAACAAACAAACAGATAAGAAGTGCTAGAGTTGCTAATGCTATTTAATCATCCTTCAAATCAATTAAAAGTCAGCTTTTAACCTAATTTGGGCTTGCTTAACTGGCAACAAGCAACTGCTGCTTTCCTAAAGTGTAAATCTGAAAGCACAAAACCCAGAATTGCAGGATGTTTCCTAGAGTAAAGAAAATCCACCTGGAGTTGATATTTGCTTGCATTTTATATTGGGTAGCAGGATGCAGTAGTTTGTTCTGGTAACATCATCTACTGTATCTTTGTGTAGTAGCGCATTTGCAAGTCTGCAGCTCTGTTCTCATTCAATGTGTAAAATGCACAGGCACACTTGTAAATTTGATAGATAAATCTTTCCACCAGGTTTAATGTGTAGGGTAGTCCTGCCTCCTGGAACTCAAGTTGGCTTATTGCCCAGGCATTGCTTAAATTGAGAACAACATATTTCAAAGAGGTTGGGATAGCTGCCTCTCTATGTGGCACTGCTGAATTCCTGTTAAAATGTTGTGACTAATAAGGTCTCCATCCTTTCTTGCTTTCCTCTTGGTGAGATTAAAGATTTTTAAAAAGCTTTAAACAACAATTATGGTTTTTAGTAGGACTAGAGTTGAACATGCAGTTAGATCATGTCATGGTGACCAGCACAGGAAAGACTTTATTAAAAGTGTACTTCACTGAAAAGCTTGCTTGGGTTCAGATATCTAACAGCAAGCTTTGAAGTTCAGCTACATGAAGTCTTGTAAGGTTAATGTCAGCATGGCTTGGCTAAATTTTGGCATTAGGCAAAACCATGTGAGTTTTCAGGATTGAGAAAAATATGCATTTGAAATAGAATTAAATTCTACTGTTTTCAAAGCTCAGAATTGGACCTATGAATATGTTTGGGTGCCTTTCTAAAGGAATTATCCTAAATTGGTTAGGTCACTGGATGGAGTTAATGCTGCAGATATGAGCATTGGCTGATGAAATTACCAGATGACACAGCTGCAGTGGTCTTAACTCAAAAATGAAAACCGTGTTTAAAGTCTGCAGAGAAATGTGTGGAAGCAGTTGTACAGCACTTGCTGGTGATCACAGCTGTATGGCTGTTATCCTCCATGAAGGATGCTGTTCTGGGGTGGGCTCTGGCTGTTTTGGATACTGTGCTGGCAGCTTCTGTTGAGTCTGACATTGTAATTCACATCCACCTGAGTCAGCTGTTGCTTGTGCAACGGTGCCATTTCCCTGCCATATGACTGGCTGTTAGTTGGGCAGGTGTACTCACAGTTGGTCCTCTAAAACTGGTACAGTCAAATTGCCTAGATCTCATCTGTCAGTCTTTCACTAGTAGAAATAAGAAATGCTGCATTTCTTAGCAAAGTTGTTTTAGCAGTGATTTTATGGTGTACCTCCTGGTAAGCAGTGGACATCATTGTTGTGGCACTGATGAGTTTTTTTAAAGGCTTGTCCGCCACTTGTCTGCATCAGTGCCTCTCCATTAAAAGTGAGAGAGGGGAAAAGCAGATTGTGACTTTATGTAGGTGTATTTTCATTTCCTAGATACATTGTTTTTTGGAGTTGAAATTCCCTTTATCCAAATGTTATTGTGTTATGGTCTCAAAGACTCCAAGTCACTTTTCAAAGTTATTTCAATAGTAGCTACTACTGTACAAAAAGGTAGCTGCAGAGGACTTGAGTTGTCTAATTTTAGGCATCTATACAGACTGTCTGAAATTGGCTTTTGTGTCTTGTTTATATTAAAGCATTGCTACTGGCTGTCCCTTCACCTCCTTTCTAGTTTTGTTGTTACATGTGAACTGAAAGAACATTGCAAGAAATTCACTACATTCACTTTTCTGAAAGATAAGTTGCACAGATGGTGTGAATGCTATTCTGGTTATCTCTTTACATCTTTAAAAAAGCAATTAATTTTATTTCTGGAAAGGGGGAGCGATTTCTAGGAGAAAAACAAATTTTTTGTTGTTTTAATTTGCCAGTTAGCAGATAGCTCATTGCCTTTTTTCCATGAAGCTCCAAATCTGTGTTTCTTGTTTTAATTCAGAATAACACCATGCAAGGCAGGATTGTTGCAGAAGGCAGGCCTGGTCCTCTGATAATCTTCAGGTATTCAAATTGAAGGTCTGTGCTTATTTAGAATGGCTGTACTGTTTTAATCTGTGGCAGCTTTTAGATAAAAAGACCAAGTATTAATTTCTACAGTCACATAGAACCAGAAAAGTAATCCCACAGTAAATTAGATGTAAAGTCACTACCTGTTGCTTTTGGAAGTGCCTGGATTTCTAGTTCTGCTGTTGTGAAGAGGGTATTTCTCAAAAGTCATCTCTGGACCTTGCCCTTGTATTTGGCCAAGTGTGGTTATTTCCTACATTGCACAATCTTGCACAGTTAAGAAAGGAAGAATAGAATGAGGCAACAGCTCAGCCTTCTAGTGCCCTCACCCTGCTCCAGCCAGCAAACACACTGGCTGGGTCTAGATATTGCCTCTGCATCCTCCAGACTGGGGACAAAGCAAATTCCCATTGTTCCAAAACAGTTAGAGGATTAACCTTTAATTTTATTCTACTGATCAATAAACCTAATTATTTCACTGTAAGTTCTCCTTCAGATTTCTCACAAAACCTCAACATAGTCACAAACCTCCCAGTCTCTTTCATTAATCTTTTTCATCTTGGGGCATTTCCATCACTGCAAGCCACCACCTTCTTCAGGAAAGAAATTGAGCAAACATTTTGTTCAAACATAGTTACAGAATCCCTCTAGGATTGTACCTGTGCAGCTCAAATTAGGATGAGATTTAATGAAGTTTTCTTGGACTAGGAATCTTGAATTCTGCATAAGTGATTTTTTTTTTTTTTT